>JAQBSW010004254.1:0-71566 GCA_029291075.1 Eudiplozoon nipponicum
AACATCATTTCGTACTTACTAGTATATGAAATGGTATATGATTTCAAATTCCGTGACGTTTGCTGTATGATTGGTACTGTGGAAGCATATGTGTTCCGGTTCGTTTCCCGTCCGCTGCAAATTCTAGACAATACTTGAAGAGTTGCTAAAAAAGTCTAAACCGGTATATTGGATGAGTTAACTTTCATAACAATGGAATGTTAGGATTATTTTGAAAATATTAATACAATTTAATATCCTGTCATATAGAATTATATCAATATAATACAGTTAAATAATGTTTGTTGCAAAGAACTAATATATATGCAAGTATGTATTAGGTGTTGCGAACCTGATAACAAAATTAGTTCAGTTTTGACCAGAAGGATAAACCAAAGGCAGCATGAACGGAAAGTATAATCTCATGCACATTCGCTTCGTGCTTACTGGCGACTCACCAGTAGGAGTCGGTATTACGCCCTTTAACCACTATATATTTGGTCAAAGAATGTGTACCGTCCTATTATTCCACATTCTTTAGTGAGATCCCCCATCAATTCCACATGACGGGTAGGACAGTCCCAATGCAACAATGTGTATAAGGATCATCTTCTTTGAAACGAATAACATATGAATGGTTAATATTAAATTATTTTTTATGAAATCTGGAAATCGATTCTAAACATTGCTAGAATATGGAGCTGCTTCAACTGTAGAATAAATTCAGAATATTTTAAATTCATTTCTTAAATTTTTTTTCTATTTGTGGGTTATCGCAGAGTCCTATTGAATATTGGCCTAAATCGTATGCGTCATAAGAATGAAACATTTCATTTCAAATCCTCTTACTCTAAAATTAATTTATAACTCAATCCATTTTCGTGAATTTCTTCCGCGCCTGCAAGCAGACTTATAACCGAAATTTGTACAAATAATCCTTTCGTCAAGCTCAGTTTTTCCTATATCATTTCGATGATTATGCATACAACATTATACACAACATTTTCAAGTAATAAATCCGTTTTTATACTTATGCTGTACCGTCGATTGAGAATGTATTAATTAGAATAAATATATGTATATGTATGTATATGCTCATAACAACATTTATACATAGAAGTGATATATACTTCCCAAGTTGAAAGTGAGTATGAAGTATTCACCTGTGTCCTTGTTCGAAAGTATTGAAAATTCACACACCATAGCTTTTTTAATATGACATTTTGACCGAAAAATTTACCTATCTGAGAATTACACAATATCTAACGCAATTACCAAAGGTAATTATTTAAAAAAATATGTATTCAACAAACCCTATTAATTTTTTAATTTTTTCAAGATTTGGCGCCTTAGAAGTGACGCCTTCGATTAATCAAATTGGTGGAATAAACTGGCGGATGTACGGGTGTAACCTGTTTAGTTGGGCAGCAGTTTTCTTTGCTCTATTTAAGGGAGCAAGCTATAGCGGGAAGGTAGGCATATTTGCTTTACATTCTTTTTCAACTAAATTTCCCCACACATTTACTCTGGAAAAAATGTTTACCTTTTCAATTGCAATGCCTATTGATTTCACTAATAAGGTATCTCTATTATTCTCTGGATCTAATATTGCTTTATTACTGGAGCAAAGACCATCTCGTTGGAGAGATTCTCTGAGTTTCTGCATTACTAATTGGGCTACATTTGCAGCGCTTCAGTCTTCTTGAAAATTTGTACCAAGCCTGTCAACAATAATAGGTTATTAGAACACCAAATCCACCCCTACATTGAATAGACGATCTAGTGTTCATTTAATGTCAGTAAATAGCTATCAATCTCGTGGTTATACAGAAGTATAATATCAATATATATATTAGGAATGGAATGCTTTTTGTAACAGCCACAACGACTAAAAAGGTGAAAATATGCAACAAACTCACTTTAAAATGCGTTGAGCTCCGATATAAAAAAAATTTTTCGACATTTTTAATTTAAACTTATAATTTTTACAAATATTTAATCTGAAAAATTGTGAAAATTGTAATAGTTCAGCCAAATTTTGAAACATTTAAGGAGATACTGCAAAATAAATAAAATTTACGCGCTTTCCTACATTTCTAGATAACATGAAATAGGCGGCTGCAAATTGCACTCCTAATAAAATGATTTGACGAACAATTTAGAAGTTGTGCAACTACGAAATGTAAAACAGAAAAGCTATTTCAATCGTATATTATATAAACCCAGCTTGTGCGTTTTATAATTTTATTCTGTTTTGCTTTAAAATTTTGCATTTAAATCAAGTTTGCGATCGTGATTTAAAACATCTGGTTCCATTAAATATACACAGTTACAGTTCAAATTAAGCATGGGTGTAATATTGACCGGTTTCGTCCCTAATGGAACTTTTCAAGTATATATATATATATATATAGGTATATATATATATATATATATATATATATATGTATATATATATATATATATATATATATATATATATAATTCTGTATAAGGTGATATGAATCTTATAACAAATTAGTTTAAACATGATATAATACACATCAAGGACGTATTTTACTCCTACATAGGCTCCTTACATAGTAGAACTAGAAGTTTATATATAGTCTTAATAATTGGTGGCCTAAATGCTCAAGCTCGACGCTTACGTAACTCGAATTTTCATCTAGATGTAAGTTACACTGTAAGCTCAACGATAATGATGAACAACTGTTAAAGAGATTTTACTTAAATAGCATACATTTCAGACGTAGTGTGAGGAGTTGCGTTACGTGGCGGCATCCAGCCCGCGGACAACAGTTGGCTCAAAACGATCATGCATAATATTGAATATAGATGGCATGTTTGCATCCAAAATCGTTGGTTGTTTTGAAACATTTATGTCAACTCGGACCACGCCATTATCTTTATTAGATTTCTACTCAAGTTCACCGAAAAAATATTTAAGAATAAATCTCAAATAGATGTAAGCCACCTCGAAATACTGTCTTTTCGACAAAAATATAAAAATTTTCTAACATCAAAGTTATCTGGTCTTATTTTCGAAAAGATGAAAACAAATCTGGTATGCACAATGCACGTACTACTCTATGTGGCATTGTAGGCTTTTCTAGAAATATTTATGGGGTCTCTGTCAAATCTATGGAGATTCTGGGAACTAGGCGCCAAACTCCAGGTAGCTCGGCTTACAATATAACTCGTAGAGTTGCAAAGCGCCAAATTTAATGGAAATCAAAATTTGACTTCGAATGATTTTGGATCAGTATGGCCGATGAGGCATAACCAGTGGTCGCATCAGGTAATAACCGATGTTAGTTCCAACTTATTCGCGCAACAGGTCTAATAATCGATAAAAAGTTTCCTTTTGATAGGTGAGCTAAATACTTCATAGAAAAATGTAACTTGGATGCCTGCTTCAGTCCAGATCCCCGAACGTATGTCTGCACCAACAGTGATGAATATAAATCTCAAACAACCTCCAAAGTTAGAAATAGTGGCAATCCATTTAAATGTAAGGCTGTTCTATGGAACATTGAAAAACCTTATTCGTACTATTTGGATTGAGAAAATCATGCAGCTTGCTTAAAGTGAGTTAACCATCTTTCCTGTCTACAAAACGGAAATCGTATCTAGGTTATTTGAATTGATTATCCTCCGTCGTCTTAGTGCTTTACGTGAATCATAAAGTAGAGAGGAATAAGCCGGATTCCGATCAGGACGTGGTTTTAAAGATAATATTCTCACATTACGACAAGTTTTTGAGAAGTGACATGTATATCGAAGTCTCACATTTGCCGTCTTTCTAGACTTTTAAAGTGCATTTGATTCAGTCGCACGCAATGTTCTAATCGGTATTCTGTATAAAAATGGTATACCTATCAAATTTATGAATATTATACGTGCTTTTTTACACAAGCCCTTGTGGTCGCCTTAATGTCTACACTGAATTAACATACAACTTTGCCATCACCAATCTTGTTCATTAAGGCTGACCACTTTCTCCATTTTTGCATAATTTGGTATCGGATACTGTTATGGACAACACTCTTCCATACCAGTTAAATACTGTTTGTCGCGGAGAACTAATATATATGCAAGTATGTATTAGGTGTTGCGAACCTAGTAACAAATTAATAGTTCAGTTGTGACCAGATAAACCAAGGTAATGAACGGAAAAGGACCATGCACATTCGCTTCGTGCTTACTGGCGGACTATAATATTAGTAGAGCTGGTATGACGTCTTAACCACTTTCTCTTCATATATATATATATATATATATAAATATATATATATATATATAAATATATATATATATACATATATATGAGTTTATATATATATATATATATATATATATATATATATATATATAGGACATATATATATATATACCATACCACTAGGATTCAGATGACAGTTCACCTGGACGATAGATTAGTTATCCCGACTACATGCTCTCACGTGGATGTTGCATTAATATTCGAAAATCGAGATTGTACTGAGGCCACCTTGAATAGATAAACAGTCGTTGGTCTTTCTTTGGGTCTGAAATTTGCACTCTTTAAATATAAGATATTTATAAAGAATGATATACTACTCACTCCAACTCTGCGTTGGCATAGTCAATTCTGGACGTAGTCACCAGGTTTATATATATTGAGATGAGTGTGAGAATCGCGAAAGCAAGAATAACGTTCTCCAACCATCATTAGTTGTAGAATGCTGCAAGTATTTCACTCTGCCTTAAACGTCATGTATGCAATGCATCTTAACTTGTAGTTTTATTATACGTTAGTGAGATTTGACACGAATTATAGTTGATGATTTGCGACGCTTAAATGCAATAAAACCCCGTATTTTGAGAAGAAAACTGCATTTAGTTTATCAACAACGAATAACCAACGCTCACATCTGTAGACATATTTTTTAAATCGGTCAACAAGTACTCCCTGTTAGAAAAATAAATATGACTCCATGAACTGCGTTTGCTCGATCACGTTTTGATTATATCTTCATATCGATTGCCCAATAGAGCATTATTCACTCACCCAGCTCCAGATTGGCGTAAGAACCTAATTTGGCAAATTTTGGCATGGCAGAAACAGATAAAGTCAACTACATTCAAAATGGGTATTATGGGACCCACTCAACTACCGGGATGGGACCTGCGTGCGCATGATACTTCTTGGTTCGAAGCCCTGACCAATACGACATGTAGTGGACCTCATTGGTGATTTTTTGCTGATTTTCAGCAAAATAATTTTAGTTTTCTTTTCTTAGTTGGCTGTGTTAGCTGTGTTGATTAGTATTTCAGTGATTTCATTATCATTTCATTCTACTGTGCTTGGTCGTAGCTTGGCGGAAATTTTACCTGTACAAAATTTCAGTTTTTAGTAGAATGTAAACTCATTAGGAGTAAGCCTATTGATACTGTTGATTTGCTGTTTTGAATCACTCTGAAATTTAGTTTTTCCTTAATAACAGCACAGTGCGATTAAATAAATTCGCATATTCACATATATGCTTTTATAATTAATAAAAAATTCTGAGTAAATAATTCATAAAATATTCAGTGGTATTAGCATGCATAAAATAAGTTAAAGATCTTAGTTCATACTCTTTCGAAAACATGTTTCTTTTTATAGTTTATCTCTATTTTGAAAGTTTGTTTTAAATTTTAGTCTTCCCGTTAAAAAATATCTCTTCTTTTGTAAAATATTTTATGTTAATTTTAAATTTTTATTAACATGTATTTTATGTTTTCTCTTTTTATATTTCTGAATTCAGATATCCTACTTGACGATTGCTGTATCACATTTTCTTATGATTGTACTTTTAATAAGATGTTCCATGCTTCCGGGATCTGCACTGGGTCTAAAATACTACCTTGTCCCTAATTGGAACAGTTTCGGTGAGGTGGAAGTAAGTTTACTAGTTAATATTCTTCATCGCAACTGAATTTTGTGAAATCCGAGAAAGCATTACGTAAGCATTACGCTTGGGTCAATAAAAGAAAAACAAGACATTCCATTATATGCAAGTATGTATTAGGTGTTGCAAACCTAGGAACAAATTAGTTCAGTTGTGACCAGAAGGATAAATCAAAGGCAGCATGAACGGTAAGTATAATCTCATGCACATTCGTTTCGTGCTTACTGGCGACTCATCAGTAGAGTCAGTATTACGCCTTTAACCACTATATATTTGATTAAAGAATGTGGAATTATAGGACGGTACATCCAAATATACAGTGGTTAAAGGGTGTATGCCAGCTCCTAGATAAGTAAGCAAGCTGTAAACTAATGCATGAGATACTCCGTTCATGCTACTGCTATTCTGGTCTCACTAATTGAAGCAATTACTATGCAACACATGTCTACAGCATATATGTCGTCTTCGCAACAAATAGTATTTAACTGAACTGTTTTTTAAATTTTGTTGTCGGAGTGCCAGCTTCATATATTCCAATGCCGCGTTTTGCGTACGCGGGTTGTAACTTTGCACGGACAGTTTCACAAAGATCCGATTGATCACAATTTCAAATTTTGTTTTGTCTTCGATTGTGTTGAGTTTGTATTCGTCCCAATGGAAATGCGGCTCTATCACATCTTTGTTTACTGGCGACGTTTCGGAAGATGCATCCCACTTCCATCTTCAGGTCAATTAGTTACCTTATATCCACAGCACAATACTCACAATAGCAGATTTAAGCAAATGTGGTAACCTCATTCTAAGACTATTTTATTTATAGTCTTTTGACACAGCACTGGTTTTAAACATAGAATTTTTCTCAGTAACTAAACTCAATATATAACTATTTGTAATTAGCAGACCAATCAAAAAAATATAAATAGAATGGTTTTGGAACGAGGTTACTACATTTGCTTAAATCTGTTATTGTGAGTATTTGTGCTGTAGATATAAGGACTAAATGGCCTGAAGATGAAGTGAGATTCAACTTCGAAACGTCGCCAGTAAAACGATCTGATAGAACCGCATTTCCATTTAGGACGAATACAAACTCAACCCACGATCGAAGACAAAACAAAATTGAAATTGTGATCAATCCGATTTTTGTGAAACTGTCCATGCAAAGCTACTACCCACGTACGCAAAACGCCGCATTGGAGTATTTAACTGACTTGCATGGTAAATAACCGTGATTAAATAGCCTAGATTAAAATGCTCGCACACCATCGGTTAATGGCAAATTTTCGCTTTTTTCTCATTGGTGTCGCGTAAATTAAATTGAATTTAATTTACGCAATATGTTGGAGAATTGTTTTGTGCCGTTACAGTACACTTCTTATGTGTTAAAGCAAAAATAAATTTTATCAAATACAAGAAACGCTTCTTTCTCAATTTCTTCTCAATTATCTACAAATGGACAACTCTTTATATATAAATTGAAAGGCAGAACAAGATTGGAATATGTAAACATAGAGAGTGTTTGAAATAAGGAAACAAACAATCAATGGCGCACGTCACCTCCAGTCAGCAGCATATTCAGGCATTGAGCTTGAACTTGAGGTGACGCTCGCAATTGATTGGTAGTTTCCCTTATTCCACACACTCTCTATGCTTACATATTCCAATCTTGTTCTGCCTTTCAATTTATATATAAAGAGATTATCATATATATATATATATATATATATATATATATATATATATATATATATATATATATATATATAGCAGTCGCTCGTTGAAGTCCGCCAGATTCTCGATAAAACACAATGAAAATAATAATTTGATTCTCGATAAATTATATGTTGATCAAATGTTTTATTACGCAAAGTTCATTCTTATAAAAAATTTCATAATATATATAATAATGTCAAGAATGTATGTCTGTTAATAATGATAAAACATGCCACATTTAAACTTTTCCAAACAAAAATAACTGTTCTATAAAAATGATTTAATTTACAAAAAAGGAGGCTGTTCTTATTCTAGCATTACGAACGCCAATAAACATGACTGATAAACTGAAAACGGTGTTCTGTACATACAAGAAAAAATTTCTACAAAAGTGGCCGTTCTACATCACCAGCTGGCAAAATTGACGTCATCTACGTCAAGTTTAATTCGAAATCGAAGGCGGTGTCTTGATCTAATATCTTGAGTGAGCTCTGATATAGTTACTGTCAAGCCACTTTGCTCTTTAGGTTCAGAAGTACTCGCTGACTTTTGGCATATAACCAATTACAAAGAACGTTGGTTTGCGCTTGATTACCTTATGAGGTCCAGTATACTTTGACTTCAACGTTGACTGACATAGGCTTCCTTGCATGCGACTAACGCTTTCAAAATATATCCTGGCGGATGATGTTCTCGCGTTGGTTGTAAACGCAGACTATTTAGAACACGCTGTAGTTGTTTCTTAACTTCTGCTGCTGGTGATTCATCACCAACTTCAAAACCGCGCAGTAGATCTGCCGGGAGTGGCAAATTGTGACCAAACGTCGTCTGTGCAACTGATGTTTTTATGCCATCGCGAAAGCTTGATCGCATACCGAGGAGTACTAATGTGGGGGGGAGGTGTCGAAAGCCAATCGGACTGCTCGCAAGTCGCACATATTGGCGACTTAAACCTGTGCTGTATGTGTTACACAATATTAAACGCTGTAGTTCTTTGCACATTGATTTCCATGAAATTGAAGTTATCTTGGAATATTCGTATAATGATATTTGCAACTTTGTCAGTGTCTTGTATGTCTAGTACTCCAAATTGTACCACTATTCTAGCAAGTACACATAAGTAGTGGTCTACGTATTTTGACCGTTTGGTTGTAATACTTCAATCCATTTTGTACGTCGATCAAATAATTTATGTAATAACGGAAACCACGGACATTAGGGAGAGTGATTAAGCCAATCTTGATAAATCCAGAACGAGCGTTAGACAACTTGAATCGGCCAACGTCTGAGTTACTATGGTGAACGACAGTCGAGAGTTGGCATGGCGGCATGTTTTAACCCATTTCTTAATTTATCTACAAATGTTAGGCCAAAAGTAACGTACTTGTAACAACATCCTAGTACCATTCACACCAGGATGACTCAGGGTGTGATATTCATCAAATATCGAGCGTCAACAGTATGGTATAGCCCAATTTTACTAGCCACACCTCCTTTAATATCACATGCGATGACCTCCTCATCGTTTAGCTTTAAAATAATAAATCGGTCGGAGTATCTTCGTCGCCATGATGTGAGTACTTTGTCGGTCTTTTGTTTCGCCTGAATGTCTTTACAGAGCGTAAGTTTGGCATTCGGATTAACTATTGAATTTATTTCAATCCTTCATTGGTTTGTTTTATTAATTTTTCCGTGCCAATGGCCGCCGAAGTATTTTCAACAAACAAGCCAACTCAAATTCAACCTGTGCTAATCAGAACACAGATCAGATTAATCTCATGGACTATAGAATTTATCTCAATGCGAGATAAATCATCAGCCGCCATATTACGTTTGTCAATCACTGAGGTGGACGATTCGTCGAATTACTTTTTGTGAAACTTTCTGTTAGGCCTCCACTAACGACGTGTTGCCGATCTTCACTCCGAATGGCTTACACGTGAGCTATCGTTCAAACTGGAGACTGGAGACGTGTAGAGCTAGATGTTGTCTTTCAAAATTTCTGTGGCTTTAAACACAAATTATTTGCTGATTAACCAATCCTGAACAGTACTTGATGAGTTCCCAATAAGGACGAAACCGGTCTACTGGATGAATTGCCTTTTCTACACTTTACAATTCTTAGTTTATACTGACATATGTAAGTAATTAATGGGTCAGGTGTTTATATCAAGACCGCAACCTTGATTATAATAATTGTTATCACCACCTGCGCAACCAATGTTCGTTTAATTATATAAATGTTCATTTCAATACCACTTCCCCATGTAATGTGGTGTCTGTTCAGTAAATGACAGATTGGGCATGGCTAGTTGGAACTTTGGGTCTAAATGGATGCCATATGAGCTCCACCTAAAGGGAAAATTGACTAACCAAGTTACATTAGTTAGTATATAACTGGAAATTGTGTGTAGTGTAGTGTGCGGCAGGATAGCTCAGTGGTTAGAGCACCAGATTCCGAAGCAGACGTGCCCAGGTTCGTATCCTGTCCGCGGCAAATTCTGGCCAGTACTTGATGAGTTCCCAATAAGGACGAAACCGGTCTACTGGATGAATTGCCTTTTCTACACTATACAATTCTTAGTTTATACTGACATATGTAAGTAATTAATGGGTCAGGTGTTTATATCAAGAAAACATTGTTATTACCACCCGCGCCACCAATGTCCATTTAACTATCTTGTCTTTGTTCATATGCCTATTTTAAGGCCGCCACACGTTCCAGTCCCCAGATTCTTCATAAGACACAATAAAAATACTAATGTGAATCGTGATAAATTATATATTGAACAAAAGTTTGATTATGCAACATACATTCTTATAAAACTGATCGTAGCAGACATAATCATTTAAGTAATTTAAGTCTGTTAAGCATGATAACATACGCCCCACTTCAACCAGCCCGTACCAGGTTAAATTGGTGACCGTTTGTAAAAGGTGAAAGATTAAAACAAACAAAAATGGATGGTCTAGAAAAATGTTCTACTTTACAGAAATGAAGAGTACTCTTGCAATCATAAATCAACATGAATGATAAAATGATAATAGTGTTTTGTACAAACAAGAATAAAAATTCCCTTAAAGAGACCGCTATATATATCTTTTAATTTATTAATTAATTTATTTAATTATTTATTTATTTCGTCTATTCGTGCTTGCTTCGGTGCTGCTCGTATCTGCGGCTTAAGATTATTCTCCCAAATGAGAAATTAGGCGTGTTTGCATAATTCTAGTCATTTATGAGTTTAGTTTTCTTTATATTTCATCATTTTGAATTGCCTTATATGTTTATTTAGCCTTTACTTTTTCTTATCAATCATTTATTCAAACATTTTACGTACACCGCTTTGATTTCATATATTATGTTTGAATAATAATTTACAATATGTCGCATGGTCTTAGTTTCAAGTCACACATGCAGACGTAGTGGTAGTATCAGTAGTAGTATTAGTAGTAGTAGTAGTAGTAGTAGTAGTAGTAGTAGTAGTAGTAGTAGTAGTAGTAGTAGTAGTAGTAGTAGTAGTAGTAGTATTAGTAGTAGTAGTAGTAGTAGTAGTAGTAGTAGTAGTAGTAGTAGTAGTAGTAGTAGTAGTAGTAGAAGTAGTAATAATAATAGCAGTAGTAGTAGTAATATTAGTATTATTAATAGTATTAGTATTAGTAGTAGTATTATTAATAATAATATTAGTAATTGTACTATAATTATAAATTGATTTCTATTATTATTAATTTTATTATTATTATTATTCCAATAATAATACTTTCTTTTTTCTAGTATAACTTACCTCAAATGTCGATTAAAATAGTGTCATTGCTGCAAAAAAATCGTATTATGCAAAATTGGTAAACAATTGTATACATGCACAAACACTAATATTTAATAGACCAAGTTCTCCGCATCAAGGAAACTCTTTCTCATGTAGAGGTTTTTTTCTTTACATTTTCATAAAATTAAGATCTGGTGTGAAGCCGCGCTGCACGTATTCCTTACAATTGGCGTGGGATTAGGCGGCTCTTTGACAATGGCGTCATACAATAGACCGCATCATAATATAATAAGGTAACTACTGCGTACAACGAGTATTCACTTTTAAAATTGGCACTTTCTGGAATCATTTTACAGAGATCAATTGCACTGTTATTATCAACAGAGAAAGAGCGGATTGTAAAAGTAATAGTTTTACTACCTAATTTGGTAATAAAAAACTTGCTTACTCCATATATAATGTCCAGTATAATATTGAATTCATATCAAATAATTATAGATGTAGATAATACTTTCATTAGTTTAGATCATTTAGCTCAAAATATTGCTCATTTATTCTGCTTTATGTAAACTATTTTTGTTACTTTTCTTGTATTCTTGTAAATGTAAAATACAGGGATGGAATTTTGATTCCATTTATGAGCTGTTTCTGCAATATCTACACTGGATTAATTGTCTTCTTAGTCCTCGGTTTTCTGATGAACAAGACAGGAGTCACTCATGATACTGACTTTGATCTGGCTAAATTTGTCACCCCGGGACCCAGTCTAGTATTCATCGCTCTTCCAGCGGCGTTCGCAGGCATCCCAGCTGAGAATATCCTAGCAGGCTTAATGTTTTTAGGCTTTTTCGTCTTCTCTCTGGATTCGCAGGTAGACCAAAAAGAGACATTCAACTTTTCAATTTATGAAATTTGCTTTATATCTTGGTGTTTCGTTTGAAGTGCAATGCGCAATTACAAGAAATTGGATAAATTATGGTTATTTGTTGGTACAATTGAATAGGGAAAACTATTTGTAATTCTGTCTCAACAATAATTCTAACGGATTTGACGCCCAAAATAGAAACAAAGTTTGTACCGAATAGTGTCTGATGAGTTCCCAATAAGGAGGAAAACAGTCTACAGTGAACCCTCTCCATTTCGCGGATCAATTTTCGCGGATTCACGACATCGCGGATTTTTTTGATTATATTATATGAGAACATAAGTAAATATATCATCGAGCTCCCGGTAATGTAGAAAATAGTCGCGATATAAGAAGAACAACAAAAGCTTGTAAATTCCACAAAATATTTTGTTAATTACATTGAAAGATTAATAAAAATTAGTATTACCTAGTCTACGAATAACAAAGCAGGCATAAAATAGTACAAAACATATACGCACCATTTATTTAAATTTGTAACAAACATGACAAAAAAGAACCATGCGTACAACTGTTCTGTACTCACGTGCTTAATACCCTGCTGTAGGCAAAACAAATAAGCATAGCAGCTCAGTGACGAAGTGCGTTGTAAGAAGGTCTGTGATTGGTTCCAGTGGTTACTGATTACATTCAAACATTTGAAACACTATTTCTTTTACATAATTATTCTAACTTTTAACTATTTGTGTCTGTCTTAGATTAGGGCACTGTACATAAGTGTTCTCTAAAAGGGTGGCTTGTTAATAGTAAGTAAATGATGGGTTTTAAAATTACGAATACGTGTTGCATAAGTACTGGAAATATGGTGTCCCTAATTCGCGGATTTTCAGCTATCGCGGCCGGTCTTGTAACTTGTCTACCGTACTGAATGAAATGCCTTTGCTACCTGATAAAAATCTGAGTTCATACTGACAATATACATATAATCAGGAACCTGTCGCTAGAATGCAAAATAATAATATATTCCCGAAATGGCATGGTTTCTTTGATACAGTGACAGATAAAGAAAGGTTAATTAGAACATCAGGCATTCAGAGATTCCAAATAATTCCCACCTGAAGGTGAAACAAATGAGAAATATCAGATTTTATACGACTTTAAATTGGGTGTGGCATGCGACAGGTGTGACGCAATTGTTAGAGTCACAGACTCAAAAAAAATGTGCCCAATTTCTTATCCTGTCAGATGTAAATTCGAGGCAGAAATTGAACAGCTCTCAATAAGGAAGATAACGCTCTATTTGACTAATTTTCGTGTGCAATGTTTAGTTTATAATGATCACATATGTAATCAAAATCTTGTCATTAATTTTTAAATCAATATATATATATATATATATATATATATGAGAACACAACAACGTATTCCAAGGCATAACATTTATTAATAAATCTTATTTATACCAATATCTAGAGCCATTATTCTGGATTCGTTATTATATTCGTTCATCGCATCCCAACTGAACATTTTTCGTAACAAATTCTCTCTTAGATATGTCTGTCTTTGTTTTGCGTAACGTCACGTTTGTGTCATCGCATTCATTGCGAGTGCGTCCGTAATTGAAGGGTGTGTCGTATTTTGCGGAACGTAGGCTATTTTTGAAGGGTTATTAGCTATTTTGTGTACCAGTCAATTTAATTTCTTTTTGAATAAATTTCTCTACCTTAAGCAGAGGTTCAGCTTATTAATTGTAAAAACTTCAGAAGCCAAAAGCATTTTTTCCGTTTTTGCCTTTACAGAACTGAAAAATTGTTATTACTAACAGCATGACCTTTGAGTAGCACGTGTTCGTAAATTGATGATTTTTGTGCAGGAGCTCATATATATATATATATATATATATATATATATATATACATATATATATATATATATATATATATATATATATATATATATATTCGGCCACGCATTATCCAGGCCGCATAATAACAATTTCAACTCGTTTGCTATAATGGTTTCATCGTTTTTAATTACACACTCGTTTTACTAAGAAGATACATAATTTGGATTTAAATACATGAGCATATGACTTGGAGTAACGATTTACAGCTTCTCCTCAACCTCCACCACGTAATCATTGTGTTGCACGTAATTTGCCCCTGGAAAGTATTTTTCGTGCGCCCAATAAGGAATACGCCGGTATGTGTGAAAGATTGCTTTTGCTGTGAGGTGCGATAAATAGTTTATAATGACCACATCCATGAAATCAAACTTTTTTATTAAATTTCATTCAATTTATTTGTATATATATATATATATATATATATATATATATATATATATATTGACGACTATGAATTTTACATGGCGTATATTGACAGTTTCAACCAAAAAGACATATCGGATTCATCTTTATTAAATTCTCATTTGTGTTATGCAGAAGAGCTATGGTTGCGAGCATTTAGTTCAAGTAACTACATCTCATTTTGAATAACCGGAAAGCTGCACTTGGTACAAATTTTTTATTTTTATACCAAATTTTCTTTTGTTGAGAGTATACAAAGGAAGAAAATATGTGTCTAAAATTTTTTTTAACATTAGTATAAAACCAAATCTTGCTATTATACTTTAATGCAAAATCCCATCCTCAAATGGCATTTTTACATATTAAAATAAAAAATCGCGGCTAGTTGGTTAAATTTGTTTATGGATTGTAATGCATTCGTTGATAAACTTAAATGAAAGAATGTCCACAGACACGTTATTTAGAATATTATTATTTAAATTGCATGTAATGTGCAGGGGTTGATAAGCATGAATCTGAACAAAAAGATTTCAGTTTCAATCTTAAGATAGAACAATTGCACCTACGGGTAAGGCATACCAAATAAGATTGAAACTGGTCTATTTTATTCTTTAAATAATGTTTGCGAGCTTGAAGTAAACACCAATCCCATTGTATTTAACCAGTCGTCGAACAACATAACAAAACAACCGCCAGTCGCAACGCACTGACGCGTTTCGACCTTCCATGATCATCATCAGAGTACGACGGCAAACTGACTATCGAGGATCAAACTGCATTGCATATATATATATATATATATATATATATATATATATATATATATATATATGTATATATATATATATATATATGGGATGCAAAAATTAGATATGCGGATCTCACACCCAGTAGTCTCACATTTGTTGCGCTTGACTGGAAATGTCATACGCTGATGATGATCATCATGGAAGGACGAAACGCGTCAGTGAGCAATGACTGGCGGTAGTATTGTTATGTTGTTCAACGACTGGTTAAATACAATAGGTTTGGTGTTTATTTCAAGCTCGCAAACTTGAGTTAAAGAATTGTTATCACCACCTGCGCAATCAATTATTGTTTATTAGCATCCAGGCAAGTCCAACCACTCATCTGTGCATGCGGTATCACAATCTTTGTTAACAACAACAGAAATTTTACAACCATATCATTATTCAACTCGCCTGCTAAAAGAGGTCAGAAAAACATTAATTAAAAAGGCGAAACGAAAGACGACACTCGGGGAAAAATCATGCTTACACGTAATAGACAACTCGGTATATATATTATATAGTGTGAGTTAGCGTTGAAGTCGCATTGTCGTAGACTTTATATGATGTTAGCTTCACTATTGCAGGTTACAGATTCGTCTAGGATATTGTACCGTCCTATTATCCCACATTCTTGTCCATAATATATAGTGGTTAAAGGGCGTAATACCGGCTCCTACTGATGAGTCACCAGTAAGCACGAAACGAATGTGCATGAGGTTATACTTTCCGTTCATGCTGCCTTTGATTTATTCTTCTGGTCACAACTGAACTAATTTGTTACTAGGTTCGCAACACCTGATACATACTTGCATATATATTAGGTCTCCGCAACAAACAGTATTTAACTATTATATATTGAATTGAATGATGTCATGCTTACCGCGAAATGTGATGACTGATATCGATCAAAGCCAGAGTGTAGGGATTTACTGGAGTAACAGGTATTCAGAAATCGTTGTAATTCTAAATTTCGGTGAACTATAGCATACATTGATATCCATCATGTTAGTACCATGTACCTTTCCGGTACTATAATGTTGGTATCGGTTACTAACTCAATAGCCATTGTGTTAGTATTTTTAACAGACTCGGTATTTATATTATATAGTGTGAGTTATCGTTGAAGTCGCATTGTTGAGGACTGTATATAATGTTAGCTTCACTACTGCAGGTTTAAACATTCGTTTAGGGGATTTTACCGTCCTATTATCCCACATTCTTCACCCAAAAATGTAGTGATTAAAGGGCGTAATATCGGCTCCTACTGATGAGTCCCCAGTAAGCAAGAAACGAATGTGCATGAGATTATAATTTCCGTTCATGCTGTCGTTGGTTTATCCTTCTGGACACAATTGAACTAATCTGTTACGAGGTCTGCATCACCTAATAATTACCTACAGCAAGATTGCTTCGTCTCTTGCTTACAAACTGACATGTGTACAATATAATCAATCAATTTAAAATCGGAGTTCTTTAAACAAATATTTTTTCAATGTTAACAGTTGTCAAAAAAGTGTTTTAAGATGTATTTCGCATTATATTCTAATTCAATACTTTGTTTGCACCTGTGAAGCTGGCTTACCTATTTTCAGTTGTGCAATACCGCAAGCCTTAAACAAATTTGCATTTATATTAAGATTAAATAGCAGTGCCTGCGAGAATTTGTATTTTTACAAAAGAACGTGAATGCCAGATTTCATATAGAGAAAAAGTAATTTAACTGTGTACTTTTAAATTTCATTTCAAAATGTTATCTGATTATATTCATAGGACTTCGTATAAACACGTCCGTATTAGGTGTTGCTCACCTAGAAACAAATTAGTTCATTTAGGACTAGAACTGTGAGCCGAAGTCAGCATAAACGAATGGTTCAATCTCATTTACATGCGCTTCGTCCTTACTGGGGGACATATCAGTAGATTTCGGTATTACGCCCAATGTCCACTATCTATTTGTTTAAGGAATGTAGGAAAATTGGATGGTTTTATTTCCTATGCAAATCAGGATACAAGTAGTAGTAGTAGAGTTAACTTCATTTAACATCTTCAACAATGTGACAACAAAATCAACTTACATTTATAATATATACCGAATCTATATTGGGTATTAACACAATGGTTGCCCAGCCGGTACATGGCATTAACACACGGGATTTAACTCAGTTTGTGAAATAAACATCTACACACTATATCACACGCAGAACGATTTATGCAGAAACACGCAGTTTTCAAGTCTTTTTCCTATTAAATGTCCACTTTAATAAAGTTTTCATTTAAATTCTACAGTTTGGAACTTTTTTTTCTAAACCAATTTTAATATTAGATAGATTATCTATTCCGGAATATTTTAACACACGTTTTAAGCACTTCTACAAGAAATGCTCGTGTTTTGTTGTTTAAATCTGCCTAGTAACTAAGCTTATGCTTCCTAAATTATAATATAATATAAAAGAATTATTAGAACAAAACAACGTACTCCATGGAATAACATTTATTAATAAATCTTATTTCTACCAGTATCTACAGCCATTGTTCTGTGATACGTTAGTATATTCGTTCATCCAATCCCACTGTACATTTGTCATAACCAATCCCCTCTTCGTTATGTTAGCCTTTGGTTTGCGCAATTTAGACCACTCCCTTTTGCGTAATGTCATTTGGTGTGTCATCGCTTCCATTGTAATTGCGTCCGTAATTGATGGGTGTGTTGTATTTTGCGATATGTTGGCTATTTTTGAAGGCCTGTCAGTTATGTCTTTGTTCAAGTCTAATTTAATTTCTTTTTGAATTATTTTCTGCGCGTTTAAGCAGGGCTTCAGCTTATTAATTGCAATAGCTTCAAAAGCAAGAATCATTTCTTCCGTTTTTGCTTCGTACAGAACTGAAATTTTTTTCTATCAGCAGCATGACCTTTGAGTAGTACATGCTCGCAAATTGCTGATTTTTGTGCAGGAGCTGCACCCTATTTAATAACTTGAGGAGATGCTGATTTATTCTAGTTTTGAGCCTCTTTTTTGATCTGCCAATGTACTAAGCGCTGCAGGTACAATGAAATTTGTATATAGACAAAGGAGTTGACGTCACAGAGAGGCTATCATTTTCATTCGTGCAAATCAGTTTTGTTGTGTTGAACACAACTCTCACCAGCTGAAATCTTTAAAAGAAAAGTAATTCGAGAGACTGAAGCACAGTTTCTATCAATACAGGTGAGAGTGGTGTTCAACACAGCAAAACTGATGCGCACGTATGAAAAGATAGCCTCTTTGTGACGTCAACACCTTTGTCTGTATACAAATTTCAATGTACCTGCAACGCTCAGTACATCAGCAGAAAAAAAGAGGCTCGAAACTAGAATAAATCAGCATCACCCTCCAAAACTATTAAAGAGGAAAGCAGCTGCTGCAAAAAAATCAGCAATTTGCGAGCATATAATACTCACAGGTCATGCTGTTAGTAATAACTTTTTTTTTAGTTCTGTACAAGGCAAAAACTGAAAAAATGCTTCTGGCTTTTGAAGCTACTGTAATTAATAAGCTGAAGCCCTGCTTAAACGCGCAGAAAATAATTCAAAAAGAAATTAAATTGGACTGGTACAAAGGCATAACTGACAAGCCTTCAAAAATAACCATCGTTTCGCAAAGTACGACACACCCTTCATTTACGAACGCAATTAGAATGAAAGCGATGACATACCAAATGACGTTACGCAAAAGGAGTGGTCTAAATTGCACAAAAGTAGTGGTCTAAATTGCGCAAAGCAAAGGCCAGCATAACGAAGAGGAGATTGGTTACAACACATGTACAGTGGGATTGGATGAACGAATATACTAACGAATCCAGAACAATGGCTGTAGATACTGGTAGAAATAATATTTATTAATAAATGTTATTCCATGGAGTATGTCTTTTTGTTCCTTTATTTTAAAAAATGATGAAAATTGCAAAGATAAATATAATTATTGTAAATTTTGACATTTTAAAATAATTAAACGACATTTGGTTACGCAGACGGTGATTTAAATTACATAAATCAAGGTTGTATTTTGACTTAAGTACCAGCCCCGTTATCTGACTACATTTGTCAGTTTAGACTAACAATTTTCTAATTTAACAATGCAATTCATACAGTAGACTCTATTCTTCCTCATTGGAAACTCTTTCAATATTGTCCAGAAGTTGTTGTGGATTGGGCTCGAACCTGAGAACGTCTGCTTCGTAACCTATTGTTCTAATCACTTAGCCACTATTGCCCACGCTGCGCACAATTTTCAGTTACACGCTAACTAACGTTTCTTGATTAGCATTTACTTTAGGTGAAGACAATATACGACATGTCTTTAAACTAATAAGTCCAACTAACCACACCGAATCTATAATTATAAAACATACACCGCACTACTATTGGAAGTGTTATTGTATTGAACATTTAAATCAAGTTTGTGACCTTTTTATAAGCACCAGTCCCATTACTTACATGCATTTCCAGTATAAACCAATCAGTGTATAATGTATTAAAGGAAATTCATTCAGCAGACTGATTTCCTCCTTATTGCGAAATCTCCACATACTGTCGAGAATTTACTGAGGACAGAGCTCAAACCTGGGAACGTCTGTTTCGGAAGCTGTTGCTCGAGCCGCGGAAAACTCTCGACAGTACGTGAAAAGTTCCGCATGGGCACGATATTGATCAACTGGATGAATTGCCATTTATAAAGTATGCAATGCTTGGTTCATACTGACAAATATACGTATATACTAGGATTGATGGTTACATCATGATCGCAACCTTGTTGGGCACGTTAAAATAGTGTTCGCAATTGTGATATGCTTTTAAGAACGAGAAGAATAGTATCAACATAATATTTATAATGATAAAATTTATGTTCAAGATGGGGTTTCTCATTGCCACGAATACTTTTATGTTAGCAAAACTAAATTTTGCATGGCAAAAAACTAAATTTGTGTAGAATAAGATCTAAGATAGCTAGAAGTTTGTTTCTGTTGCTTTTCGAAGAAGTTTTTATCATATTCACTTATGGGTGCTTTAAATAAAATGAATGTTTTTTACAGTGTCTGACAAAATTTCTTTTTCAAAATTCAAATGGAAACTGTAGTGTAATTGGCTAAGTGAGTTTTGTCCCTTGTGCGGATTCCATCAGTAATCACAATGACTTTCTTATCAAGACGAGCTTCAATATTTGCTAATTCTTCGGATACCATATTCACTTGTTCCGCTAATCTATGTAAAATATCTTCTTACATAGATCGATAAGTTAAATTTCAGCTTGCCTAACATTCTAGACGCTCGGCTGTTGTTTCCAACATTCTCTAGAGCCCATCACTGTTTTTAGAATATTGCTTCTGTGATGGAATTATTTTCTGGTATTCAAATTAGCTCTAAATTGAGCAAACTGCGTGTTATCTTCTCATGGTCAGTTATACTGCCTCCCCCCAGAAAACGGTCTTAGAACTGTAGTTAATATATCAGGTGATAATATGCAGGGCCCGTCAGGCATGTTCCTAAAATCGGTGTTGTCCACCGCATAAAAAAATTTCATCCGACAAAGAACCAAAACTGATAATGTGAAGCGCCGTGCGTTTACATTTTAAACACTATTATGTAGTCCCCAGCACATAGGTAGGATTTTGTTGGTCATCTGTCATAATCTTGCCGCGGATTGGCGACCCCTGTCTGAGTTAGCTGTTGGAGACATAGTTGAACATCTTGTAAATCCACTGAATTTGGGGCTCTGCAGTTACGGGTTCGCCTGGAAGACGTGTCTGCACTCAATAGACAATTGTTATCGGCGTAAATCCTGTAGTTTATGATACTTTAAACAACATAGCATATTGTGTGCGACGACCGGTTAATTACAATGGAATTTGTGCTTACCTTAAGCTCGCAAACTTGATTTAAATAAAGGAACCGTTAGTTTGGACAACTGCCGCTATATTTGTTCCAAATATCCAGAAGAGACTCATCCGGCAACAGTCTGTGTCCTTATAATTCAACAGACACTTCCTAGGATCTGGCTCGGAAATGATCCAATAATCACCATGAAAATTGAGCATATTACAGTTTCGCTGATACTCCAGTTGGACAACAACAAAAAGATTGACCAATTCTTTAACCGCTACTCATACAATCAGTGCTTAAATACGAGAAATCTTGCGCTCAAACACTGTCTTTAAATAATTTAGCATCAAAACTTTGGTCAGTATTGCGTCCAGTGGTTTAAGCAACAACAAAATATTGTTATCGAGGGGCTGGAGATTTTTGTCCGATTTAGATTTGAACACTGGCAGAGGCTCGTGTAACACGATCTATAAACCATCTATTGTAACAAAGTTGTAAAAGCTATATTTCTGCATTCAGCACATTTATTTATTAAGGTTTATTGCATAAATGGGTGACCCCGCAAAAAGCGTCCCTCTTAGCAAAATAAATTTAAATAATTATTATTCTTTCTTGATGCTTCACTGCCGTCTCTCGAACTCGCTTGATTTTCTTTTTTGTTTCTCTGAGTTGACACTCTGTCATTAAAAGCAGCACTGAAGAAGGCCAATGGCGCGCTTTTGGTCTAAAAGTTAGCGACTGCAACAAACGGAATTTCAAATTTAATCTAAAATTACATTCTTAGCGGATGCTTCAATAAACCGGATAAACTAGTCAGGATAAATACACAGCGCAAAATCGATAATGTTAGTAAACCTCTACCTTCGTTGGCATCGGCAATTTTAATTTGAAGAAGATTTAGGCGAATCTTACGTAATAACAGACTATACGTTAATCGAAAAATCGTATAAGTACATTATTTTTATTAAAGGAGTTTTTTTACTAATTCATTAGTAATAAGCTTCGGTTCACGTCTACACTTTTAAAGCTGATACGTGGTTAGTTGAGATTGGAATTGTGATGAATATATATATATATATATATATATATATATATATATATATATATATATTCTTATAATTAAATTAAAAGGAATGGACATTATAAAGATATATATATATATATATATATATATATATATATATATATATATATATATATAATGGCCTTCCTGATACTTTATTAAGTCAATTGTTTAAATGGGAATTCAGACGATATATCTGACTGTTGAACGAGGAAATATGGCAATATATATACTTAAGATTAAAAGGTACAGTTTCCCAAATAAAAATTTAAAAGTATACGTGAAATTGATGCGCACATTAAATAAACTATATATATATATATATATATATATATATATATATATATATATATATATATATATATATATATATATATATATAATTTATTATATAGATATATATTTATATATTTAATTATATGTTTGTTAAATTAGGAACATGCATATTATTAATTATGGTATAACTTTTATCTAGGTTACCTTATACTTTGTCCTTACTATATCTTCCTTTCTCTCTTTTGTTGGTCTTAAGCTAAGCGTCGCTTCGGCTTTCATTCTTCTTATATTGAGCTATCTTTCATAGCAGCCTACGCCCATCATTTGTGTCTAAAAACATGTACGGCAAGGTGGTTTATTTGTTAGAGCACCAGATTCCGAAGCAGACATGCCCAGGTTCAAGCGCTGCCCGAGGGTAATTCTGGACAGTTTGTGATGAGTTCCCAATAAGGACAACACCGGTCTACCAGATTAATTTCCTTTCCTAATCTATACAATTCTTAGTTTATAATTTAAAATTTATTTGCTTAATGGGTCAGGTGATTATATCAAGATTGCAACTTTAATTAAAGTAACAAACAAGGTTTTTGGATTATTCCAGTTTTGAATTTAAAATTTAATTACTGTAACAGTGCAACAGTACAGTGAAAACACTCACGTTCGATACCTTCTTTCTCTCTCTCTTTCTCTCTCACTCTCCTATTAGTATTATACATACTTGTTGAGATTATATATATATATATATATATATACATAGATCTGTTTCAGAACGAGGTTATAACATTTGCTTAAGTCTGTTAGTGTGAGCATTTTGTACGTGTGTTGTCAGATGCTTGATAATGGAGCGGAAAATTACGTTCCAAAACGATGCCAGGCAACCTAATTTACGTATTAATTAGTATGAAAGATGTTGAATTCTTCGGACAAAAATGACGTATCAGCACCTAACCATCACAAAGACGAAGTTTATGCATAGTTGGAAACGAGGATCAATCAGATCTTGGCGAAACTGATAGTACAAAGCGACAACCCACAAAGGAAAATCGTAGATTCTATAAAACAACTGGAATTCAGCCTGTGTTAGTCAAAACGAAGATCAGGTAAAACATGAAGGGGAATGTTTGGTTTTCTAGCAACTCATTAGTTCAGGTCAGTCGTCCCTTCAGGCAAATCCTCGGGAGTATGTATTTTGGTGTATTGTTCCTTCATCGTATTACTGATCTGTTTTCAAAGCCAGACACCATTCCACTTGGCAATTAAACTATGAATAAAAGAAGAATTTGACGATTTAATTATATACTTTTATACATACACGTATGTATTTAAATTCGTGTCCAGTATGAACTCAATATTGCACACGATAGCAAATGCGATTCGTCTTCTAGACAGCTTTTGTCATAATTTTGCACACATCAGCAGTATTTAGAATTCCTGTGGTCAGAAATTAAATTCGGTTGAATTCAGTTAAGAGTTACACAAGAAACATCTTGAATCAACTACACTACACAATGCATGCAATGTTCATTATCCCAGTAAACTTTTGTTTTTGTCATACCACCGTGCAGGTAGATCGTCCAGTGTATCGCTTTCAACCTGAAGTGGAAACTAGCCAGCTCGGACATACAGTTTTAAATAGAAGTCATGCACAATTTGAAAATTACATTGTATTTCATTAATATGGCTGGATTATTGTAGGTGTGAAGTACTGGGACATAACAGGTTTAGAATGTAATTTTATTTTCTTTCCTACGTTATATGGATTTTTAACCGAATACTTGCAGAAAGAAATCCTAATATGATATATATATATATATATATATATATATATATATATATATATATATATATACTGTAAATAAATGCATCAGTATTTTTAGGAAATTTCGATAGAGTATGAAATTTGTCTATATCTCTTTTGAGCCCTTTAATTTCTTTGTCGGCTGTAATCCCCATCAACATTTCTATGTTCGTCGTAAAGGCATGGTATTCGCTCTCATTAAAACCTGCCTGTTGGCGAAATATTATTCTCGAAGCATCTTGCAGTTTTGATTGCTTGTCCTCGGTGGCATTAATCAATAAGCGGCTTATAAACTTATTTCTCGGTTTCTGGTTATATATTCTGCACTGTTTAATGAATAAACTTTTTGCAACATCTGATTGTACAAGAGCTTAATTCTTTCTAAAAGTTAGGCACGCACACAATTGGCTGATATATGAGTGTCAATTTAATTTCGGGAATCCTACCAGTGTAAACGTTAACACAGTAAAATCATGAGGTGGAACGCCAAAGATCATATGACAAACCCTCCAAATCAATCATAATCTACAAATTTGTATGTATATGCCGTGGCACATAAATTAGATGGGAGAAGAAACAAGAGATCAACCGAATACCAAAATTACCGCAGAAATTGACTAAAAAAGGCCTGGCATAGTGAGGAAAATCAACAATATCCGAGCACAAATTTGATGTATACTTCAATTCTATAAAAAAAACAGTCAGAAAAATTAGTGTCCGAAGCTCCTTATATAGAGCAACAGGCACCATCGCTACCATACAACGAGAAAACCCTATAAATGCATGCACACACAGGCCCATTATGAACATTTTTGAAGTGTTTTCTTCTCTGATTAAAAAATATACTCTGTAATATTAAAGACAATGGATATATATATATATATATATATATATATATATATATATATATATATATATATATGTATTACACAGAATACATTTTAAAGTCGGAAATGGTAAATAATCAAGAGTCTGATTATTGTGAATAATGTACAGCTTAATTCGAGATAGCTTATCAAAAATACATTCTTTCAGTTAAATCTATTCTGAGTTTTCGTTTGATATAGTTAATGAAATCCAGTGTGATTTTAAGTTCTACTTGTCTTAGTTTGGAATCGTCATTTGATAGCTGATTTTTATTGCATTTAGATTTGTTTGTGCGCATGGGTGTGTTTCTCTGTGCTTGTTCGTTCGCGTTTTGGTTTCTTCACAATTGTGAGACAATTTGAGATTTGAGATCTGATTATACTCATATTTTTCGTGTACGAATATTTATACCTGTATCTTGCTTTTAAAGTCTCAGTTTTCATGAGATTTTTTTTATTTTGGTAACATTATAGTGTGTACAGATCACAGTGTTAATCGCCTATCTTGTTGTACAATTTATGTCAATGTTAATGACGATAGTAATGTTTTTACTTCAGTTTTGAGAAAATGAATATATCAAAACAATATATAGATATATATATATATATATGCAAATATATATATATATATATATATATATATATATATATTTATAGGTGTATATATACATATATAGATATATAAGCTGTAAACTTGTATGTGCAATGATAGCAAAATTTATTTTATCTACATAACATTTGAACAATTCTTCTCATTATATTCCTTTCATATACATTAAAATTGACGTTTCAAATATAAATTGTTTAATAAGTATCCTAGATACTTTATATGTGAACAAAGAATTAATCGTATAGTATTTATGTATTGCAAAAGTAGAAATTGGTGTGTTTAGGGAAGTCACATTAGAGTTTTAATGAATTTAGCACTTACATTCGTGTACATATTTATAAATCTCTGTTTTTCTATGCACATGAAAATTCATAGATATCTCTCATAATCTATTCCCTTCTTGGATTTCCAAAAATATTTTTTTTATGCCACCAAAGCACTTAAATTTCATTTGGATCCATTTCTCCTCTCTTTACATTAAACATTCTACCACTAATGGCTTTTTGAAAATGGACATCCAAAGCAGTATTATTTAGTCATTATTAAATATAGATAAATATTTATTGAATAAACTTGCAATATTCGAAACGCTAGAGTGTTTATTTTAATTTTATTTTATTTATATAACTGCAATCAGAAAAACACGTTATGCCGTAAATGCCGATTTCAACCAAAATATCCTTATTATACCAATACTGGCAACAAGGTATAAAATAATATACACTTTGATTCATTTGTCATGATTTTTCATTCTGCTGAAACATTCATTGCAACGAAGTTCCATTTTTTGCATTTTTCCAGGTTGTTACAATGGAAGTCATACTAACTTCAAGTGTCGAAATATTTCCTCGTTTATTTGCAAAACACAGAGTTCTCTTATTGGTATTGTTATGCGCTGTCCAATCTACCCTCAGTTTACTTTTCGTCAATCGCGTAAGTTTAACCTTGTTATATTTGTCATTTTGCTTGTTTTTCTGTATATAGCAAAGATGCTTCGCCATAAAATTACGTTATATAAAGGAAAAAACCAAGTTATTTAATTAAGAACCCATTGATTGCACAGACGGTGTTAACAGTTATTTGTATCATGTTTGCAGAATTAAGATGAGTACCATTCACATTTTATCTGGCGAGTCGTCCAAAATAGCAAGACTGCGGTCAGTCGCTGGCAACAACACATTTTACAATTCGATGGTCATCATCATAATACGATGGAAAACCGTCTAACGTTATTCGAACCGCAATGCGTTTAAACGCAGCTATCACTCACTGTAGTAAAACAAATAAAATTCTGTCTCGAGCATAAGATTTTCTGATCTTTCGAAAACGAAAACAGGCTAAACTATTATGCAATAATGAATTTCCCAAATGTTTTTCTAAACAGACGTAATTATAGCAAAACTAACGTCAGTCAAACATACTGACTTATTTCGGCCTTAAATTGTTAGCATCAAAGCAAAACGGCAAACTGACGGACAAGCGTCAAAATGCAAGTTAAATAATACTGTTTTCAAATCTGAGCTACAACGATAACATTCAGCTTTCTATTATATATTTCCTTTGGATGAAATATCTATCACACAACATACGGCCCATCTTAATTATGTTTACTTTGCAGCAGTTGCTGCCTTCAATCTAAAATTTCGTTTGGAGATATTATTACGACACTGAGTTGGAATTGACAATTCAAAACACTATTAATACCAGAAAGAGAACAACCTGCCCATTATGTATTAGGAGTTGCGCACCTAGTAATAAATTAGTTCAATTATGACCAGAAATATAAACCAAAGTCAGCATGAACGAAAAGTATAATCTCGTGCAAATTTGTTTCGTGCTTACTGGCGACTCATCAGTAAGAGCCGGTATTACGCTCCTTACCCACTAAATATTTGGGTGAATTATGTTGGAAAATAGGATGGTACAATCTCCTAGACGAATGTATATACGTGCAAAAATGAGAGCTAACATCATATAAAATCTCGACAATGCGACATTAACGCATGCATAGATTTACTGGAGTAACAGACTGGAGTAACACTATGGCTGTCGTGTCAGTACCCGATACTAACATTATAGTACCGAAAAGGTAAATGGTACTAGCACTATGTTTGCCAAACAGGTACATGGTACCACCGTGATCGATTTCAATGCATGCTAGAGTTTATCAAAATTGAGCATTACAACTATTTCTGAACACCTCTTATTCACGTAAATCCATGCACTCTGGCGTTGATCGATATCAGTTATCAAATTTCGCGGTAATCATGACATCATTCAATTAAATATATAACAGTTAGATACTGTTTGTTGCGGAGTAGTTTTACAATAATTAGATCGGTCCTCATTTCTAGGTTCACACTCTGCTATCTGCATGTCAGCTGGTTTCTGACTAGTGCCGTCACTGCGAAGACTTCCAAACCATTTGCATTATCCAACAATATTTATTGATTATAGAGTATTGCTGATTAATTGGCTACATTTAATAGCAACATTTATCGCTCCATAATCAGGCTTGTCATAACACACTGTAAACGATCCTCTAAACACAAATTAGGGAAAATGCGCAAATCTCGTTCGAGAAAAATCTATTTTACATCTTTCAGTTTGAATAATTTTTTTAATAGGCTTGAATAACCTAATACTCAATATCATATATATATATTACTTCTCTACAACAACAAAAAATATATAACTATTAAATATATAATTCAACGAAAAGGGATAATTTTTGGCCATCGAGTCCAAAGTACATGGATTTGCTGGCATAAATGGGTTCATAATTAGTTTTAAATCTCCATTTTGGTGAAATTTAACCTATCTCAAAATCCATTTTGTTGGTACCTAGTAAGAACACATTATTGTGAAAACCATTGTTTTGGTACCATGTACAGTCTCAGTATATATTACACATATGTATCGGAACGAATTTGAATTCGAATTTTCGAAGTTTATTTGAAATTAACTGCATTAAAACATGAATACACATTCCTTTAAGTGATTGTACTTTTCATCTGTCTCGCGTAACTTGACCAGATATATTAGTAGTAAAGGGTGTTGCACCAAATCCTACTGATGCGTCGCCAGTAAGCAAGAAACGCATAATTACACGAGAATACACATTTAAATCATGCTGAATTTAATTTATAATTCAGTACGTATTTTAACTAATTTGTAACTGGTACACAATAACCTAATAAGCGAATTGTCTATATATAAGTTCTCAACAAAAACCAATATATATTTTAAATACTGTTTGTTGCGGAGAACTAATATATATGCAAGTATGTTTTAGGTGTTGCGAACCTAGTAACAAACTAGTTCAGTTTTGACCAGAAGGATAAACCAAAGACAACATGAACGGAAAGTATAATCTCATGCACATTCATTTCGTGCTTACTGGCGACTCATCAGAATATAAATATATAATATATATATATATATATATATATATATATTAGTTCTCCGAAACAAACAGTATTTAACTTTTATATATTGAATTTAATGATGTCATGTTTACCGCGAAATGTGATAACTGATATCGATTAAGGCCAGAGTGATTTACTGTAGTAACAGGTTTTCAGAAATAGTTTTAATTCTCAATTTCAGTGAACTATAGCATTAATTGATATCCATCATATTGGTACCATGTACCAACTCGGAAACCATAGTGTTAGTACCATGTACCTTTTCGGTACAATAATGGTGGTATCAGTTACTAACACAATAGCCATAGCGTTAGTATCCTTTACAGACTTGGTATATATATTATATGGAGTGAGTTAGCGTTGAAGTCGCATAGTCGAGACTTTATATAATTTTAGCTTCACTACTGCAGGTTTACACATTCGTCTAGGAGATTGTATCGTCCTACTATCCTACATTCCTCACCCAAATATATAGTGGTTAATGAGCGTAAAACCGACTCCTACTGATGAGTCGCCAGTAAGCACGAAACGAATGTACATGAGGTCATATTTTCCATTCATGCGGTCTTTGTTTTATCCTTCTGGTCAAAACTGAACTAATTTGTTACTTGGTTCGCAACACCTAATACAAACCAATATATTTATTGCAATGATGGCATAATTACCACGAAATAGGATAAATGAAGTATGGATTAGCTGGCGTAAAATGTTTGCAGAATTAGATTTAATTCTCAATTTTGGTGAAATTTGATCTATCTCGAAATCTGTTTTTGGTATCCTAGATAGGCATGGGTATTTTGAAAGCCAATGTGTTGGTACCATGTCCAGGGTCGGTATTTTGAAAACGATTGTGTTGGTACCATGTACAGGATCAGTACTGTGAAAACCAATTTTTGGTACACTTTACAGACTTTGAATTTATTACATAAGTGGATTTTTAAAGACTTTATATAAAGTTTAATATATCATTGCCTGCATTCACATTCATATAGGAGATTTTGATGGGCATTTGTTCCAAATACCTTGTCTAACTATATGGTAGGTATAGGGTTCCTACTGTTGAGTCGCTAGTAGTCACGAAACTCATGTGTACCTAAGATTATACCTGACGATCATGCTGATTTTGATATATCTGTCTGGTAGTATTTGGACGAATATTTTACAAGATACGCAATACCTAACTTACAAATGTATCTATATTATTTCTCCGCAACAAAGAATATATAATTCATCAGTTAGATCTGTTTCGTCCTTATTGGGTTCTAATCAATTATATGCCAGTAATATGTATATAAACCATCATGAAGCGTGACATTTAATAAAGCTAAAATATGAGTCTAATGAACGTGGCCACTACCAGTTTCCTAATAAAATCAATAATAAACTTCACTTACTTATGAATTTCGGTCTTCTTTTAAAACAATTTCATTTGGTTAGATTTTCAATAATAACTGGAGTTCTGCAGGCGTACCAGTAAATGGACGTTTAAATCAGTGTAATAGCTATTCCGATTGAGCAATAATATCCTTCCGGCTAACAAAATGTTACCTCTGATTTGAACTTTATCAGATTCCCATTTTCTTTCTTCCGAGTATGCCAGGTTTGGAAGTTAAACCCTTTCGTATATGAAACAATAAATTAGTTATGCAACAGTGCACCTCTGAGAATATTCTGGAATTTTGGTTTTTGTGACAAATACAAGGACATGAAATTATTCTTATTTAGCATTTTTTAATGTCCATGATTTAAAAACATGCTCTTAATTAACTGAGGTCAAAAATTATCAATTGTCAAGTTAAAAAGTTCAAATATACGTTCATTAGTTTTTTAAAAATATTTTGTTGATAATTTTGTTTTCAAGTATCGACTCATGTAATATTCACTTTACTTTTTTGTTTCTATTTGCATTGGTCGTAGGCTGGTCTCTATTTCTTCACAGTATTTGACATTTACTATGCTGTTGCACTCGCCATTATTGGATTATTGGAGTTGATCTTTATTTATGTGTACGGTAAGTAGAAAATACATATTGCGTTGCGGCTGATAAATTTCAGTTTCCTGATTTAAAACAACCTCAATTTACGTTAGCAAATAGAAAATATCAGAACATAAATTTCATGGATTATATTTTTTAAATATCTTAGTTACCACTAATAAAAATAATATTTATATGCATATATTTATTTTACTCACTTAACTATTTCTATGTAGCCTTTGGTTTCATTTATCTTGTATCCTTCTTCATATTTTACGGGATATAAAACAGATCGGCTTGTTTACCATTCTGTCCTTTCAGCATATTTTAGTTGAGGCTAATAAAATTCAATATTACGCTGAAAATGTATCAGTTTATGTTAGATCATTAATTAGTTACAAGGCCATTTTGGATGCTCTGATTTCAGCACATAAGTTCTTCATCATAAAAAGTGATATCTTCCTATCAAAAGTATGTGATTTAATGAAAGTCAAAAAACAAAAAACCCCATTTTAGATAATTTAGAATGTTAAGAATTTACCGATTCAAAAATGTCAAACTTGCATTGCTATAGAATTAATAAATACTTTTAATTTTTCGATTATGCTATGAAAAACACGTCCATTTAGAAGTCTTATTGAAACATATGGTTTATATGTATGTGATAAACTATAAGGCATAAAAATTATAAACACTTATATAAACCTCCCGATGCAAGTGACATTGAAATGCATTAAATTTTTATTGCTGAGGTTCTAGAAGTAAGAGGCTGAAGTAAAATGACATTTGGCGATATCCTGCATGTGTTAAGAAGAGAATTTTAGTAAAAGCGAGTAGTAGCAGATTTAAAATTTTGAGATGAATAATTGGTGATAACGTTTAATTATATCAAGTTTGCAATATTGATATAAACACCAGTCTCATTATGTACATAAATTTGTCAGTATAAACTAAGCATTTTGGTATGTAGTTATGGAAAATCATCCAGTATAAATATTGTTCGTTGCGGAGAATTAATATATATGCAAATATGTATTAGGTGTTGCGAACCGAGTAACAAATTATATCAGTTGGGATCAGAAGGATAAACCAAACACAGCATGAACGGAAAGTATAATCTCATGCACATTCGTTTAGTGCTTACAAGCGACTCATCAGTAGGAGTCGGTATTACGCCCTTTAACCACTATATATTTGGGTGAGGAATGTGGGATAATAGGACGGTACAATCTCCTAGACGATTGTGTTAACTGTCATTAGTGAAGTTAACATCATATAGAGTCTCGACAATGCGACATTAACGCATGTATAGATTTACTGGAGTAACAGGCTTTCAGAAATAGTTGTAATTCTCAATTTCTGTGAACTACAGCATAAATTGATATCCATCATATTGGTACCATGTACCAACTCGGAAACCATAGTGTTAGTATCATGTACCTTTTCGGTACAATAATGTTGGTATCAGTTACTAACACAATAGCCATAGTGTTAGTATCCTTTACAGACTCGGTATATATATTATATAGGGTGAGTTAGCGTTGAAGTCGCATAGTCGAGACTTTATATAATTTTAGCTTCACTACTGCTGTTTTAAACATTCGTCTAGTAGAATTTTACCGTCCTATTATCCCACCTTCCTCACCCACCTATATAGTGTATAAAGGGCGTAATACTGGCTCCTACTGATGGGTCGCCAGTAAGCACGAAACGAATGTGCAAGAGATTATACTTTCCGTTCATGCTCTTTTTTGTTTATCCTTCTGGTCACAACTGAACTAATTTTTTACTAGTTTCGCAACACCTAATATATACTTGAACGCCATTCAGTCGTCCGGTCGCTTCCTTAGTGGGAACTCTTCATGTAATGTACAGTATTTGCCCCGGACAGGGTTCGAACTTTGGTACGTCTGCTTCGGAATATGTTTCTCTAACCACTGAACTCCACTGCTTTATGCTACTCACTATTTTGAGTTATGTACATACTTATCATTTGGCTTTTCCTTTAAATGGGGCATACATTGTATAACTTTATATCTAAGGTTCCAACTAGCACCCTCTTATATGTCATTATGGAACAAACACCATATTATCTGGGGAAGTAGTGTTAAATTGAAAATTTATGTAATTAAATGGGTATTGGCTGGATTAATTATATAGTTGTCAATCGTATTTGCTTCGTTTTATAACTTATAAACCAGTAGAAAATACGGCACAATTGTTATATTCCTGAATTCATTAAAATTATGTAGCTAAGAATTCGTACCACTTACGATGTCTGCGATATTAACAGAAGTGATCCTTATTAGTCAGTTTTTCGTCGTGTTCAGATAATGACAAAATAATGCCAAAAAACGTCAGTTTTTGCGATTGAGGTTTACTTATCATTGTTGTACGAGATATAAAATAATATTAAATTGCTTTTTATTCCAATTCTTCTAACTTTATTTATGGAATAATTTTTTCGCCAACACGTTTAATAATTCTAAAATTGTACAACGCATATGCAGATTTGGCGAAAAACGAAACATACTGATATTTGTGGCTTCAGTGAAATTTTGTCGCCAACGCTTCCAGTTATGTACAATTTATACGAGACTACTGTGGGTGATGGGCGCATCTCATTATTTCCCATAACCTTTATATGCATTGTGTTCTTATATTCGTTAGTCAGTCTGTCCTTGTGTTCTAATGATGATCATGGAAGGTTGAATTTATCAATATGTGTGACTGGCGATAGTCTTGCTATGTTATGCAACTGGTCAGGTACAATTAGTTTTGTTATTATTTCAGATCCGCAGATTAAAATAAAAAGAAAGTAATGAGAGTCCTGCCGAAACGTTCTAGTGTATTCTCACAAACGCAGATGGTAGCATTAATATTTCCTACGTCATTTACAGCCTACTTGTTCCGTAACTGTATAAAAATATTACGTGCTTGTTGTTTGTGATGGCAAAAGACATTAGAATGACGCAATTTTTATTGCATATATAACTGATGAATTTATCAAATGCAAAGAAATTCTAGATCATTAAGTTACTTATATGATCCGCATATTTTTCGAAATGGTAGCACATATAACAAATTGCAATAAGGAAGATAAATAAAACTTACATTGTTCCAGGATGAACCATATTTTGATGCGTTGTTTATGCGAAATAGAAATTAACAAACACACAGTCAAAATTAGCTTGAAATATATCAATCTCAATGGCGTATTATTCTCATCAATGTGAAGTAAATAAATTGGCAGATCGACTGGTTAATAATTTTTAAGCTTCCACTTTGCCATTTAAAATTATTTTTTATGTTTCGCAGATCTCAAGCAAGCCCTATTTATTTGATTCAATTTGAATGAATTCACGCATCAAAGTCAGGAAAATATCTATTTTTAGAAGGTACAGACTAGAAGGTTTTTTACATATGTCTATTATATTATTTTTTCATGTTTATTTTAAAGGTTTATCAAGATTTGCTGAAGATATGGAATCGATGGTTGGGCCAGTTGGAAGAACGCTCAAATATTGGTATTACAGCATGTGGGTGGTTATTACGCCAGCGTCACTCGTGTTCATTATAGTAGTTAGTATGTTGGAGATGAGTCCTCCTGCATCATGGAATCTGGATCCTTTTCCGACTTGGTCACTTGCATTCGCTTGGGTTATTACATGCGTTCCTCTTCTGCTGATTATTTGCATCAGCATATGGACATATAAAAGTCATCGGAATAACTTATCAATTGTAAGTGTGATAAAAACTGTTATTGTAATCAAAATAAGTAACAAAAAAATTCATTTAAAGCCACAAGCGATTCTTCCGCCAAAGTATTTATTTTTATTTCACCAAACACCGCATTCTATAATTAAAATTTGTAGAAATAGTAGCGGTAGTACTAGTAGTATTATTGGCAGTGGTAGTATTAGTAGTAGTAGTAGTAGTGTGAGTAGTAGTTGTAGTATTATTAGTAGTAGTACTATTTAGTTAGAAGTTGTAGAATAAGTAGTAGTATAAGAAGCAATAGTAATAGTAGTAGCAGTAGTAGTAGTAATCTAAGTAGTATTAATAGTAGTAGTATTTGTATAAGAGGTAGTATTAGAATTATTAATATTATTTATTATAATAATAATATGTAATAATAATAAAATAATAATAATAATAATAATAGTGATAGTTGAAGTAGGAAGATTAGTAGTTGTATCATTATTATTGATCTTATCAATGATTTTTTTTGTGCTGAGATATTTCTTATTTTTGCCATTATTGTTTGCATATATTCTACTAATATATGTGACCTGCATAATATTTCAAACAGTTTGAATTTACAAAAAAATCTCAACATGTACCAACTCCTCAAATTTCCTTTATGTGAGATAAATTATCTTAAACATTTGGCACTCAAATCTTTAAATCATGTTTGCGAGCTTGAAGCAAACACCAATCCCAATGTATTTAACCAGTCGTAGAATAGCATAGCCAAACTACCGTCAGTCGAATATACTGACGCATTTCGACCTTCCATCATCATCAACAGAGTACGACGTCAAACTAGCTAGCGAGGATCAAACTGAAATTCATATTTATGGAAAGCAAAAATAGACATGCAGCTGACACCTCTAGTTGACTGGCATACATTGTACTTGACTGGAAATGTCGGCTGCAAAATTTCTATACAGTAACGAACTATAAATTTTTGCAGCTTTACACACATATAGGTAATAATTTTTTTTTAAAAGAACACTGATTACACGGATGGTGGTAACAATTCATTAAATCAAGTTTTCGAGCTTCAAGTTAACACCAATCTAATTTTATTTAACCAGTCGTCGAACAACGTAGCAAAACTACCATCAGTCACAAATCTTGACACATTTCGATCTTCCATGATCTCATCAAAGTACGACAGCAAGCTTACTAGTGAGGATCAAAACGCAATGCATATATATGTTGTTCGATGACTGGCTAAACACTATAGAATCGGTGTTCTCTTCATGATCGCAAAATTAATTTTAAGAATTGTTGCAATTAACCGAACAAACAATGATCGTTTAATTGTGCAGCCGACATTTCCAGTCAACTATATTTTATACGAGTCTACTATAGGTTAGAGCCGTAAATCTAATTCTGCTTTCCTTACATGTGCACTGCCGTCGAACTCTGATGATGATCATGGAATATCGAAACGCGTCATTACCTGTGACTGGCGCTAGCTTTGCTATGTTATTCGTCGACTGGTTAAATACAATGGGATTTGTGTTAACTTCAGGTATGCAAACTTGATTTAAAGGATTGTTACAACTACCAGCGCAATCAATGATTGTTTAATTGCATTTTTTACTCAATGTTTGAAAAAAGTCGAAAGGATTTTATGAAATTACCTAAGCGCATAACAAGGACGTCGATAATAGATATTTGTTTGATAAAAAGATCAGAATTTCATTGTATACGTCACAAATGTTGAAAATTTTAAAGATTAGAGAAGTTCATCAGCAACAAAATATTAAATTGCGTTTAAAATGTACATTAAGAGTCAGGTTTAAGTACTAAGATCGCAAACGTGACAATAGTAATTTTTATCACCGCCCGCGCAACTCATGTTCGTTTAATTCATCTGTCGCCTTAGCACCGTAAAATATATATCGAAAATGCACCTACCGTTTTAATTTGAACACCAAAGGATATTGTATATACTTTTATAGATAATTAAGTATCTGTATACCTACGATTTGCTAGTAAACCTGAAAAATGTACTGTTAATTTGAACTGTTGTGCATTGAACTATCAGGAACTACTGTTCGGTTTTCGTTAGAAACAAGTTTTTTTTGAGATTATATTTTTGCAAATTTAGCTCTTAGAATTTTTCTCCGAGGCTCTGCAATATTGCATTTAAAATGTCGATTTATTTATATTTAATGTTTTTAAACAAAAGGAACAGCGTTTTATATTAATCAGGTAAAATTCAAAAACAATATATGGTTGGGAAATGAATGAAGTTTCGCAGCCGACTATTCTTTTCGAGTCTACTTTATAAGTGATTTATATTTACAGCCGTTTTTCTGATTGATAAGAAATTATTTATACAAATCGTTTTGTTGCCCGTTAGTCAGATACCATTGTGCTCTAATGGAAGGAAATAAACGTTGAAGCACGACTAATAAAAAAATAAAATAAGTGCTTGTTTACATTCTGCAAAGTTCTTGTCAAATAATATTGCTGTCAAATTAAATTTCTTGAAATATAAACCTAGAACAGTGAAGTTCGCAAAAATTGATAATAGGAATCAATATAGAAATGGTTCAGTACGTAATTAGCTTTAACCATTTTAAGAAGGCACAAAAGAATATCATTTTCAATATTTGTTTAAGTTAATATTTTGCGATGTGTCTGCTTTAAGCTTTTCAATGCCGCGTTTTGCGTACGCGGGTAATAGCTGTACACGGGCAGTATCACAAAGATCCGATTTTGCACAATTTCCAATTTTGTTTTGTCTTTGATCGGGTTGACTTGTTCTTACTTCAACTGGAAAAGCGGTTCTATCACATCTTTGTTTACTGGCGACGTTTCGGTGCCTACTTTCCAGCACCATCCTCAGGCAACACAACACTGATCACAATAGCAGATTTAAGCAAATGTGGTAACCTCGTTCCAAAACCATTCTATTTATATATATTTGACTCAACACTGTTTTAATCATAGAATTTGTCTCAGTAACTAAACTCAATATATAACTATTTATAATTAGCAGACCAATCATTACCTCACCTATACATCATCTCATCTCGTATGCAGAATATTGTAGGGGAGAGAGACAGTATCGAACCTTTTGTTAGTGGAAATTGTGAAAAATCGGATCTTTGTGTAACTGCCCGTGTACAGCTATTACCCGCGTACGCAAAACGCGGCATTGAGAACCTTAATGCTGACACACCGCAAAATATTAACTTCAAAAATACTTGAGTATCAAATATGATGCGACAGTGGTCACACTTATGAATCAGTACAAGCGGAAGAAGATGCAGATTGTTAGGCAAGTGGAAAATACCTCGTTCCTTAATAAATGTTTAAAATTTAATGTTATACCGAAATGTTTTAGATTTAAACTTTCATTCGTTTTGGATAAAGTAGGAAATACTCTTAAGCATGAGCTTTGTTTACATTTAATAAAAATATCGATTAATAAACTAAACAAACGTAAATTTGAACTGATTAGAAAGAAGACAAAAATAAGGTCCATATTACTGGCGAGATTATGTATGTTGGATTTCAAACATATTGAAGATTTCACAGACAAAACGAGGGATAATGAAATTAAAAAAATTAGACAAAGGCATGAAAAAAACTAGCAAAATTGGGAATTAATTGCCCTTTGAGAAATAAGAGAATTGAAGAGGTCATGTCCAAACGTTTAGTTAATTTATCGAGAATGGATCTCAAGAAGACCAAAAACAAATCCTTAATCTTGGACTTAATACTGCGATCCCTATTAATTGCGTACCTAGGAATGAGATAATTACAGAAACAGTTAAGATTGCCCAGTTTCTCCCAGACAAAGATAAGACTAGGTTTGAATTGGATGTGTCCAAAGCGGTGTTAGAGCACAAAGAGGTGAGATGCAAGCAGAGTTATGATCTAAAACGCTTAAGAGCAGAATTATTATCCAATAAAGTAATAGGCCTCAAGGCAGATAAAGGTGGTGCAACGGTACTTATGAACCGGTCAGATTATGAATTGTAAGTGTATGAACAATTAAATAATTTAGAGGTTTATAATAAAATAAATAAAGATCCATCTGATAAGTTACAAGTTTAAGTTAAGACTATAATTAATATAATGATTGAGTCGAAGGAATTAGAACCAGGACTTGGGAATTCATTAATACAACGTGACACAGTCCCTCCGAGAGTTTATGGTCTAGTGAAGATTCATAAACAGGGGAATCCACTTAGATTAATCGTTAATGTACTAACTCACCAACGCGTAGATTGTCGAAATTTCTAAGCAACAAAATTAGAAAATATACTTATTTCTTAGATTATACTTTAAAGAATACATATCATTTTATTGACATTATTAGTAGGTATAATTTGAATGATAATGATAGAATGGCTAGCCTGGACGTTGTATCGATGTATACTAATGTCCCGGTACAAGCAGCATTAGAAAGTGTGAAGCGTTGTTTAACAGAGTTCCCAGAGATAATAGAATGTAGTAAAATGATGTTAAGTAGTATTATGGAAATCTTAAATATTTGTATGTCCTCCACCTACTTTAAGTTCAGAAATGAATTTTACAAACAAGTTAAAGGTGTCCCTATGGGACAACAACTATCAGTCCCGGTTGCTGATATTTTTATGCATTATTTTTAAAAAAATCTGTTATTAAAATCTCTTCTTAAGCCAAACTTGTATGTAAGATTCCTGGATGATATGTTTATAATTTGGAATCATGGGAATAATTAGTTAAATAAATTCCTCGAATTAGCCAACCAATTAGGTGAATTAAAGTTAACATTGGAAAAAGAGAATAATGATGAATTATCCTTTTTGGATGTGAAAATAAAACGGAATGGTTCCAGATTGGAAAGAGATATTTTTAGAAAAGAGACTTATTCAGGACTACTTCTTAATTTCTTATCAAATCACCCATATGTAATGAAAATAGGCATTCTTAAATCCATGATATTAACAAGTCTTAGAATAGTGGATATATAAAAAAGGGATAAGGAAATGAGGAGATTAAAAGAAATATTCAAACTAAATAGCTATCCGTCAAGTATATAGATAGATTAATAGATGAGATGTTACAGAGATTTAATAATAATATAATAAACAAAGTAAAGAAGGAAACGGAACCGGATAAGCACAAAATTATGGTATTACCTGATTCTAAATTGAGCAGGAAAATTAGAATAATAGCAGCTAAATACAATATTAAAACAGTTTTAAGACAATCGCTTACTATAGGCAATAAATTACCTAACCAAAAAGAAACAGTAGAACCCCTCGAGACATCAGGAGTATATGCGATACCTTGCAAAGAATGTAATCTCAGTTATATAGGCGAAACCATGCGACCTATAAAGGTTCGTAGAGGTGAACATAAGACAGCCTGCAAATATGGACACATTCAAAGATCAGACCTAGCTAGGCATTCAAAGGAAACGGGTCATGAAATAGACTGGGAAGGATGTAAACGCATCGCGTTATGCAACCGCAACAGATTAACTAGACTAATTAGAGAGTCAATTGAAATAAAATCAGGAAAAGGTGTAATGAATGTAACATCGGTAGAAAAATCATTGGGCCCAATATTTAATGAAGCATTTTCTATGGTCAGAAAACGTGAGGCTGCGGAACATGAATTAAGTGGGAACCTAAGTAAAAAACCTCGCTTATAGAAAACTGATTGTGAATGATCTGTACCAACATCAATTTCCTATATACTTATTTTTCTCAATAAAAATGTTCCAGAAGAGAGTATACCGATTTAGCAAGGGTTAGTAGATAGGACTTTAGATAAGACACATTTGACTTACATTGTTGCTTATATTTTATATATTTATGTAAATATGAATATCTTAATAAATGAATAATACGTTAGTCCTAGAGAAGATATTCATGGTTAATAGCTACCATGTATCCTTTTAAGAGGAACTCAAAATGTGATAGATAGACGGATATATAGATAGGCCTATCGGTATATTGATAGGTTTATTCTATATATGTTCTTATAATATATATTATATATATATATACGGACTTAACATTAATACATTATTATATATTATTTAAAATGGTAAATATATATATATATATATATATATATATATATATATATATATATATATATATATATATATAGATTACGGATTTGGCTCACACTGTTGCTTATATTTATATATATATGTTTTTATACATATTTATATGTATTTTATATATTTATATAAGGTGTGAATAAATAAATATACAATTTGATTAATTGGTAAATAAAAAAATAAAAACAGTAAGAAAAGAGAAAAATAATAATTTATTAGAAATATGCATACGTAAATGTATATATACATATATATAGATAGGATTAAATATATTGGATCCACACTGTTGCTTATATAAATATATATATATGTTTTTTATACATATTGATATGTATTTTATATATTAATATAAGGTGTGCATAACCTAATAAATATTTATTACTAATGTATATATATATATATGTATATATATATATATATATATATATATATATATATATATATAAAGGTGTTACGATATTATATTTAGATATATATGTATATAGATATAATGAATTATTTTAGTCATATGAGCATATATTCTTATGCAATTATTTCCAATAGTTGATTAACTTCGCATTGTGCTTACGATTAGTTTTTTGAAAAACGTTAGTTGTCCAGACTATCTCTATCTTTCTCTCTTTAATCGTTCACCTAAGCGTCGCTATAACATTCACTCTCCATCCATCTACGTAACTTGCTGCTCCATATTTGAACTAATTTGTTGCTATGTGCGCAATACCTCATACACCATTGTATACATTAGAGTTCCCGGCTTTAAATAAAATACAGTATATGATAGTCAATGTTTTAGTTTTATCATTTTTAAATTTTGATTACCGTGACATAGTAGCAATACAGTTATAACAAATAACAAAAGGTTCGATACTGTCTCTCTCCCTACAATATTCTGCATACGAGATGAGACTACGTATACCGGGAATTTGAGATAGGTGAGGTAATGATTGGTCTGCTAATTATAAATAGTTATATATTGAGTTTATTACTGAGACAAATTCTATGATTAAAATAGTGTTGAGTCAAATATATATAAATAGAATGGTTTTGGAACGAGGTTACCACATTTGCTTAAATCTGCTATTGTGATCAGTGTTGTGTTGCCTGTTGATGGTGCTGGAAAGTAGGCACCGAAACGTCGCCAGTAAACAAAGATGTGATAGAACCGCATTTCCAGTTGAAGTAAGAACAAGTCAACCCGATCAAAGACAAAACAAAATTGGAAATTGTGAAAAATCGGATCTTTGTGTAACTGCCCGTGTACAGCTATTATCATTTTCAATAGTTATTTGTTCTAAAATTTCGTACATTCTACTATCTTCAGCTCGTTTAGATTGGAAAGGTTATACATTCTGTGATTGGTGTTTGATTGAACCAACTTAATGTTGATAAATCTTGATGATTATAGAAAATAATATTTGCTCCCACAAAGTTAACTAATGAAGACTATTAAGTAGCTGACAAACATAATTTAGATTCAATTCATTTACTCTTGTGAAAAGTCCTCTTTCACTGACGCTATTACTTTCCCACCCATTTTTTTTCTAATAATCTCCCTATATCTCTCTCTCTCTCTCTCTCTCTCTCTCTCGCCCTCTTTCTTACAAACGAACTTGCATTTAATTTTGAATGCATGTAGATCTTTCTAAGATTTCTTCGTCCGTGTGCGTTATAGGAACTGTTACAGAACGGTACAATATGCCTTGTTAACACACATTGTGATTGGTAATATACAACCCTTTATATATATATATATATATATATATAAATGTATTCATATGATATTTTTCTTAATTTGTTGATTTTTAGATATCCAATCGTTCATAGTTGGCAACCAACAGCCACAAACTGCAGTAATAGTTGCGAAATTAAGCAAATGATTTAAAGTAACTCTATCAAACCCCCTTCATTACCAGTAAATGCAGTGGCCAAATATAAAGCAAAATATTTTTTAAAATGGTAAATTAAGCAGTGTTATATATATATATATATATATATATATATATATATATATATATATATATATATATATATGTATATATATATCAACAATATTTGTGACTATCAAACTATTATATTGCGCAATAAACATAAATATAAGCGTAGCCAGTTTTAGTATAATACTACCTCTCCCCAATATGTCGGCAGAAAAGTATGTTTTCATACTCAGTTTCCAACGCCATTGAAAAAATCATTTTAGATGTATTTCATTCATTTCGTCTGTTTACTAAGTATGATTAGCTCGTGAAAACGGCTATTGAATGAGACATAAATTTTTAAACATCGAAGTCGAACACTTAATGAAATTGTGAGAACATAATTATTTTATGGAAGATTTTCGTAACCTCTGGAAAAGTATTACCGATGTTCAATTGTTTAGTGCGTTTATATCGCAGGTGTAATATGCGAATCAATTTAATTATTGAATAATTAATTTAAAATAAGCTTAATTATTGTATAATAGCGTTTCGCTGCTTTTCATCAAATGATTTGCTGAAGAAACGGAACAGAGGACTAAATTTTGTTTAAATATTAAGAAACCGGTCGACATAAAATACGCAAAATAGCCAAAAAGTCTTAACTAGACATCTTAGAATTGAGCTTGGATAGACCCATGATAATGCATGTGCTCGAACAAATTCGATCTTGTGTATAATTTTCCGGTAATTCTGTTGTTAAGATAGAACAAAAGCGCTACTGTACAACAATGAACGTGTATTTTTTAAATTTATATCTGGAAATATTTGTTTTTGTTTTGGAAATCTAACTCTCTAAAAATTATTCTCAATAGATGCGTTAGATAATATGCTTCGAGAATTATGTATATGTTTTTTTTGAAGAAATATTTTGAAATGAAATGCTGTGAATATTTTTAGAAATACTACCTTAAGCATTATCCATTTCGATCAGGTGACATTGAGTACTTTTTTCGTTTTCTTTAATAGCTATTTCGGCTCGATGAAGAGTTGAGACTCAAAATGATTAGGCAGCGAGAACTGAGAAGCATTGTCAAGATGCAGGTATTTTTGGAGGATAATGCAAATCCCACCACAATAAACGAGAGCGAATTTGCCAAACCTTCGTCCAGTTGTTCAAATAATTGAAAATAATTTTTCATCATATATCACAAATTAAGCTAAATGGGAGTTTGTATTTCGCTGAAAAATATTATATTTAATAGAGATATTTTTGGCTCGCGTTTACAATGGTTCAAAGAATAAATATATTTCTCATTTCATTAGGTAAGTAGGAGAGGTTACCAATACAATTTTTACAACTGAATGACGGTATTTTTGTTTTGTTGTGCGACCGGCTAAATACAATGGGATTGGTGTTTGTACCAAGCTCGCAAAAATGATTAATAGAAAAAAGAAATGTTTTCGGCTTCCAATTCATGATGCATTGTTATTTACGTTTATTTAAACGCGAAAATCAATTTACTTGTTCGTAATTATACATTAGGTATTGCGTGTCCAGTAACAAATCTATTGATGTAGAATTAAAATAATGTGCCAAAATTAGCAAGAACAAAAGTTAATATTTCGAAGATATCCTTATAGTTCTATACGGACTAAATTGTTACTTGTTACGCAGATCATACTACAATACAGCATATATGTTTGGTCTACGCACCCGAGAATATATAACAAATTATTGTTCAAAATTTTGTTTAAAGTTAACTTTGTATTTAGTTCACGATAATCTGAGCTGACTTCTTTGTACATTTTTCGGAAAACATTTAATAATAAAATGACGAATCATTTGATTAAAACCATTGTTTTTGCATTCATTTAAGAGATTCTTACGAATTACTATTATTTCGCTCACTTTTCGTACTATACTACTTATTTTATTTAGAATTTGGTATAGATGTTCATTTTTATATTTTGCCTAAACTTTACGTTAAACCATACAACTTAATGGTTTTTTCGTGTCCTATTTTCAGACATTTCGAAATAATATTTTGAATTATTCAAATCATTTTTCGATTTCTAGTTATCTTCCATGTGTTTCTATGTGTATAATAGGAAATCAGTTCGATTATTTTTTAGATTCATTACTTCTTACTTCTTTTAGTAAACCTGATCAAGATTTTTTAAAACATTTAAAAATAATTTTTCTATTTTTAATCTTAAATTTAAGCTGCCTTAGCCTTAATTATTCATATTGTTGAATAAATTTGCTTTATTAAATTACAAACCTCGTAGAATTTTCGATCAATTTTCGTGCTCCATATATTTTACTTTTTTGTACAAAAAATTCAAATTTCCAGATACGTTTCTTGTATGTTAAACATCTTTATTTGTGATTACATCAATGGTTGAGATTGTGTCTTCAGAATCATTTAATATTTAATTTACAAATAGTAAAATAAAAAATGCAGTGAAAATATTGATTTTTTAAATGATTTACTAACTCTGTATTTTTTGTATATCTTCTGATTGTTGTTGTGATGTGCAAAAATAAATCTCTTAATGTAATGAACTTTGACAAACTGAAATTTATATCAGCTAATTCTTCTTCATAATATTTTCCTCGTTTAAAAAAGATATGTAGACGCTATTTATCTTTGTACAAGTTAATTGCCCAAATTTAATAGTTGCACTATTGAATTTCCTATCCATAACTGAGTCAAGATAAATTTAATCGTTTAATTTTTAAAAATTTTGATTAGCAAACTTCCTTTCGAAACAAATTCAATAAAGACTAATTAAATGAAATCTGGCAGCGCTGATATTTTGAAATATCTGGATCAAACTGAATAATCTCACAGAAATGTTTTGTACACTCAATACGTGTCTGATGGTTCTGCGTAACGATTGTGACTTAGTTTTTGTTAATTTCGAAGCTTAATAAAGTCTAGTTTATGAATCAATTATTCCCATGTTAAATTTCCTTTCGTTACTTGGATAGTTGTAATCTTTTGTTTGCATTAATATTGCCTGTCTTGAATAATTATACTTTACTGTTTTTAGGAATGAGTAAAAAAATTAAAGTATAAAATTTAAATTATCGATCATTGTTAATGTCTCACATTGTGTGTTTTTGGTTTAAAACGTACCGAATTATTGTCATTAAAATAGTTTAAAGATTTTTCGTCCTTAATATATGTTCGTTTACTAATATTTATCATAGATATGGCATAAATATTCTTCCCGCAATGATTTAATATCAGCGCGACGAAGTGGACTAGTGTGACAATTAATTCGATTTGCTTCATCTCCAAAAATCAATCACTTGATACAATAGGAATTTCTGTTTCTATGGAATAGTTAGACATCAGCCGTTAGGCAATATTTTCTGAAGTGTTCTTTATTGAATATGGAATCGCTTTTTTTCAATCACTTAAATGATTTGAGTTTCTTATGCGTATTTCTACATCGTTCACAATAACCGTTTTGTTAAGACGAGCTTTATTATGTGCCAAATAGTCGGTAAAAAAACTATTTTGTTAGCTAAAAATCGCAGAAGCTTTTTTTTGAGCATAACCTTCATCTATTAAACAGCATCATATATAGTTGCTTGCTCAAAAAGCGTTTCTCTTGGTTAAACAAAGTTAAATAATAGTTATTTGTTTAATACTACTTTCGGATGCCCAGCTTTTGTACATAGAACTCACCTGAAATTCTCGATATTGATGTCTATCGCTTCTGCGAAGTAATACTCGGGTATTCATATCATCCACTTAGAGATTATGTGTCCATTTTGGACTCATGGATAGCCACTGAAACATCTTCTCCGCCCACCAACGTTGCTTTATCAACTCAGAGCCACAGCATCGTGCACGACAAGTATTTTGATGCAAAAGTTCTTCAGATCTGTGTCCAAATTCTTCAATCTAAATGAACCATCATTGACTGTTTGCAGCAAAGTAGGACTACTACATTATCCCCACCCCGTAGACGGGTGTGTGATAGTGGTCTGTCTTGGCTTCGCCGATATTTTTCACACACGGCGTGAGTGAACTGTTGTCGGCACATCTAAATATATTTTATTGTTTGGTGAAGCTGCGGCACTCAGTTCACGGACTTGCTTGGCAAACGTATCCGCCTTACATAGACTATGATTGGTAGAGAAAAGCATAAAGATGTTGGCAATGCAAATTGCTTGGCCCACTTTATTGATGTCGTCGTCGCACAAAAATCGCAGAACCACTTTCCTCATTCGATTCGCTCGAGTTAGATTTAGAATTATAGTTTGCAGTTCAGGCATGCTGTATTAAAAAGTTCTTGCGCCATTACATTTTTTCAACTCAAACTGTGCACTAAACTTACCGAGCTAGCACTCCTCTAGGCACCTTACGATTTTAGAAGTTTTGGTATTTTTTACCAGTAAATTTTCTACCAAAATTGCACATGGACTGTCCCGACACGCGCTACATCAGCGCAGCCATCTTGAAGATATGTAAAAACAATTTTCGTCGTGTGGCATTAAATCACGTAGAGAGACATTGCCCCTTTCATGTGGTTTATAAATATGGTCTTTACTTCAATTTTGAATAAAACTTCAAGCATAATAAAAAGGTATAATCTCATGCATAAATGCATTTCGTGCTTACTGGAGACTAGTCTCTTGTAACCGGCACCACGCCCAGTATTCAATATATATTTGGTTAATAAATATTGGACAATTGGGCGATACAAGTTCCTTAACGTATGGCTGTTCAAGAATTAATGGACTCGAATTCGTTTAAAATCTTCGGCAATGCGACTTCAAAGCTAACACGTTATACATGATATTTACCACAACTTTAAATTTTACCAGTACAGTGAAATTTAATATACACCGAAATAATTGTGTTTGCAACCTTTACAGTTTTGTTATATATTATATTAGGTGAGTTGGCTTTGAAGGAGCATTGTCGAAGTCTTTATACGTAAGTCTTTTTACGTAAATAACCGAAAACATACGCATTAGATATTTTATCGATCAGCAAGCACAAAACACATTTGTTCATTAGATTTTACGTCCTCTCTTTATATTGAATTTGGCGTATAATTCAGCTTTAATTTGAATAAATGTTTCAACAGATACGCAAAAAATTATTATCTAAATTTTATACTTGTTAGTTCTCTGTAGCAAAATCTATTTACCTATTTAAAACGCAACGCAATAAATAAAGAATTTTTGATGGAAAATATGATTTTGCAAACTTCGTTTGAAGAGCTGGTCTGAACGTCTGTGGAACAAATGACTATCGTAACCAATGAACTAGTGAATAATCAACTTCTTCTATGAATATGGAACCATCTGCCTTTTGGCGTTTATAAAAATAGCGATCGAGACCAGGTGGCAGCATACCTGTGCCTAATCTATATCCAAATCAACCTTTTATTGACGGGCATTATCGGAATTTAAGCCTTAGTTAACATCTCGAGATGTTAAAGGTTTTCGGTTTTGAATCGCCAAAATCGAAATCTCCGTTTGAGTGTAAGTTTTTTTCGTTAGAGGCGCTGATTGGTATACAGATGGTTCAACAATTTATAGATCGTTTGGTAGCTGTTCAATTGAAGTTTCAAGTGTAACTTTTGCATGCGCATTGTATACGTTGAGAAATGAACCTGATCTGATTAAGTATTTACTGATTTATAAGGATTTAATCTATTGGTTGGTGGGCTTTCCCCAGCCTTGAGGGCGCGAATAAAGTAGTGTATAAAAATAGGTAATCGATTATTTGTTGGTTTTTTTCACGTGTTTAAGCCATTATGTTTCTGCTTCAATATCCCGACCAGTTAGGATGCTCTTTCGAACACGTTTGGCAGTCTGAATGAATAAGTCAAATCTATACAAATTTCAGTCAAGATGACTACAAAACTTGGGTAAACGCCACCATTAGTGTAACCCATGTAAAAAGCGTGCGGCTGCAAAATTACTTCTGGTAATTTGTGGCACTTTATAAAGCGGGCCAAGAATGGACAACGGCATTCGTGAAAACAATAGTAATACGAGAAGACAGCAATAGCCATGGAAGCAGATTCTGTCAATACATCGGTTATTGAACAAATGATATATCGAGGTGGCAGGTGGTCTTCCATGCTTGACATAAAGCAGATCTTTTTGAAAATGGGTTTTGGACTCAAGCACACTGAAAGAGGTAGTGCAGATACCTCAATGCTTTTTTTTATTTAATCCGGTAATAGTTGGTCTTAAGAACACAGCCACGGTGTTCAAAATAGGGCTGCACTCATTCGTGACGGATTTACCCTTAATTTACAATATTGTAAAGAATTAATTATTTGGGCTTATACAGATTGGAAGCCCGAGTGAAATGAATGCAGTGCAAAGCCGTTCAATGAAAATTATATTTTAATCAAGCAAATTTACAGTTAGGTCGGCAAATAATGTTCTTAGGTCATTCAGGTTCCGCACATAGATTCTCTCCAATAGTTTTGAACTTTCAAAAAATCAAGGATTATTCGCCACACACAAAGTGAAAACAATTCCAACGGTTTATCAGTAGGATATATTTCTGTAGTTCATACCGCGCGGAGATGATGGTTAGCCAAAAATCCATTCCCAAACCGACTTTTGCTTAAATATTGTTTCGATGGATGCAAGAGGTACAAACAACGTTTGTCCAATGCAAGCAGAAATCGGTGAACGACACTATATTGAGTTTCCCGGTAAGTCGCGTGGCAAATTTTGCAGACGCCTCAAATGTATAGATTGATACTCTAATGCAAGCCGATAAACAACAAGCACAACGTGTAAATCTGCTTTCACGAAGGCAGATCACATATACATTTTAACCAAAAGGATCTAATGCCAGTAAAATAGACATTACATATACGATATAACGAATTGCCGTTCATCAGTATCCAGTTGTCTGCTGTAAATGGGCTCAGCTGAATTTCTGTTGTTTTGGTATCGCTACCTAGCATAATCACCGAAAAAATGCTCATTTATATCACAGGAAAAACAATAATCATGTAGCTAGAATCGGCTAAACAGCGTCAACACTAAATAGAGTATTTATCCTGCAAAATAAGCCACTACTTCCGAAAGATAGACAATTCGTACAAAAGTTTGACCCATAGTCCATATGAATGAAACGAATCGATTTTTGACATAAAACGAAGGAATATCGAAGCACCGAGTGCTTCATCGAAATAATGAAATTATAATTATATTGGTCAGGCTTTGGCTAAAATGTATGCACTATATGCCAGCGCTGGTTAGTTGGCTAGCAATTAAAAGCATTTGTATCATTTTATCTTAGCACCAGCATTGATCAAGTAGGAATCGGTACATTTACTGGATAATTTTTGTATATCATACAGTTTTCAATGTTTTGTATTTTATGCCAAGCTTCGAACGCTGTGTATACGTCCGCTTAATATTAATAACTAGATTAATCTGATTTTATGAAGGAATATACTTTTCATATAACCTTATTTCAGTGGTATTAGGTCAATCAATACGTATTATCATATGACGAACCAAAAGTGCTTAAGAACTTTCATTAGTATTATACTTTCCCGCAAGTTTGTTGAGTAACTATATGTAGCTAATGATATTGTGAGAATTTATGAATAGTTGATCCTCATACATCATAGTTGAAGAAGTACTCGTTGTTGCTCCAGCCATTTTAGTGAAATTCTTGTCAATCTGACTTATTTTAATTAAATTTCCGCATAAGTAGGTTATAGTTCAGTTTGAAAACTGGTATTAAAGCTCCATTTACTAGACTGTCTTTAATTCACAGTTTTTTTCTTCCTGAAATTTTATAAATACCCAGTTGGCTACGGAAATATGTTCATGCAATTTAAGTAATTTTGAATTAATGTTATGCTCTAATGTGTCCAATATATCATTTATGATTAATTGACGTGCTTTTCCTAGTCAAGCCTATACACAGAGACATTTTTAGTGCGCAATTCAGGCTACTTCAGTCGGTTTGCATTGCTCGGTCAGAATAATTTTGAATTTCGGCAAACGCCGCTGTATAGTAAAAACGAGCCCAGAGGTATAGGTGGCGCTATACCTACTGTTCGCCTTTTATTTCTCAGAGGCCATTATTGGCACAACCACAACAGACTCCGGATGGTCATGTGGCCGCATGTAAACGCACAGAAGTTCATAAGATAAACCAAAGCTATCGGGCATCATGACAATGTTAAAAGTTTCAGTTGGTCATTCGGCATTTAATGACGTGTATTGGTAAATAGAAATACAAAACTTCAGTTTATAATACTTACGCGTGTTTTTCTAAGATTTTACACATCAAGAAGCCACAAATACAGGATAATTCGTGGTCTCTTAAATGAGCTGGTGGAACATTCAGTGGAAAGATTCGTGAATCAAGCATATAACATAGCATTGTAATAATCTTGAAGTCCTGACAGCCTTGCTATGTGTCCTGCTGTCCTGTCTGTGACGGAATTAGTTAGTGGAAGCATCTCCATGTGATCTTTATTGTGTATATTGAAAATACCAAGAGGATCAGAAGGAAATTCAGGATGTGACAATAACTAAGATAAAAGCCTCAAGGATTCTCATTCATAATGTGGATGACAGCACCAATAGGCATTTTGAATCCGTCTTAGAAATTAATCGATCATAATTACGAAAATCTATCCGGTCAGTGCATGACCAATAATATTTTTTTCAGAAAATTGATGGCAAACAGCGTGACAGTAAAACAACATTTTTCTGCGCATAGAATATATTCGTTATTATAGGTGTTTCAAAGGGGGATTACGTAATTTGATTATAGTCCTGTCCGGTTGTGTGCATCACTTTTGGTATTTTGTCAACAATTGAATAATTAGCGTTTCTTTTGAACAGAATTACGAGATGTCAAAACGTTGTGCTTTAATATCAACTGGGAGGAATGCAAACGCATAGCAATATTTAATCATTATAGGGTGACGAGATTGATTAGGGAATTTATAGAAATTAAATTTATAGATAATAATATGAATGAAACAGCAGTTGAAAAGTCGTTAGTCCCGATTTGGAATAGAGAATTTGCTAATGGTAGGAAAAGGCGATTACATGAATCAGAATCTGAAGGTAGCTCCAGTAAAAGATTAAGAACATCAGATTAAGATTGACTAATTAGTGGGCTTATTGTTCAAGCAATGAATAATCAATTATTATGAATATAGTCTTTCAAAATTTCATCTCTAACTATTCGTTTGATTTTAAAACTCTTAGTGATTTCAACCTTAATTTTCTGTTTTGCACCCACACCCTACCTATTGAAATTATTCTAATAATACAATATTTATAAGTAATAATTTGTCTGACGCGTGCAAAGGGCAAATTAATGTCTATTGGCTGCAGTTTCATTTAGATGTACGTGCATGTGTATCAATAATATTTTAACGAAGTTTTTTAGTTATGCATACACATACACATGCACATGCGTAGAGTGCGCATATTTAATGGTATGCCAATAACTGTTATTAACTTGTCCATTTTGAGTACAACCCTAGTGGTTTGAATTGAAATTCAACATGTGCATTGGTCTTTCGGACTTCTAGTTTTATCACTCATGGCATGTTTTTATGACGAGTGTTTCTGAATTATGGGTCTCCCACACCTGAAAGTGGGGGCCATCTCAGTTACGTCATTTACATTGAGTGTGTAAAACGAATAGTTAACGCATGCAATTGATAAATTATTATTCAGCCACTCTGGTCTAAATTAGTTAGATGAAAACAACAGTTATGAAAATGCACACACAAACACACATGTGACACGCGAATATCTAATGAAAGGTCAGTCTGAGGTATAAATATTATGGCTAGAGGAAATAACGCGCTTGCTTCATTTGTTTCTTGAATGCAATTGATGAAGGCCTACGGTAAGTTAGGCCGAAATATTTTGTCAAAACAAAATTACTGGAACAATGAAAGCTGCGTTAGTCAAAAGGCAGATCAGGTAATTTAAATTAATCCAGGTTCGCAACAAATAACTTCCTTCAACTATTCATCTGTTGTTGATTTTATTCTTTGGCCCTTAGTCTTCAAAATATCTGGCTTAACGGGCTTTGGCTACTCGTATCAAAAGACTGTAACATGAACTTTCCGGTGCTACTGAGTTTTTTTATAGTCTTGTCAAGTTTCGGATTCGGTTTTAATGCGTAGTTATTACATAGTGATAATCGAATAGTGACGGAATGTCACGCGCGGTCATCATCATCAAGAAAATAAACATTTTTATAAATAACGTCGAAATATTAATTAAGCAAACAAATTATTCGTGAGATTTATGAGAGAGAGAGTACTTAGTTACTATATGTCTATTAAGATAACACAGAGTGAGGTAATCTAAGCCTTTGCACAACGCCATTATGGCCAAGTCGGCATTAAGACAAGCTAGTATTGACAGTACATGTTCCGAATCACAGTAACAAGCACAGCAAACGGGCAGAATGATAAGACAAGTCAGAAGAAAGAGTTGCCTAAAATATTAGGCTTTATTCATCATATAATGCAGATATACATGCTAAAAGACAAAACAAAACATATTAGTATACGAACGGTGTGAATATAAATGTGTGTACAAATAAACAATCATATCATTCTCCTCCACTGCGATTTGTGGCGTGGCGTCAGAGTCGGAACAAGACTGTTATAGTAACAATTCAAAGAGGATTGAGTTATAAGGATGAACACGTTGTTGTTGATTGATAAGGTTTTCGAGATTCTCTGATAGGTCACGAGCATTTGAGTTATCCGTAGTTTCACCATTTGCCTTAACATTATCAATATCGGTATCGTCATTATAGGAGGTTTGTTCATCAGCAACAACCGGTTCATTTTCACAGAGTCCCATATTAGTTCCAGCTTCATTCATCAGTGCGTCGGAGCCTTTCGGGGCTAATTGACGGATAGATACTGTATCTTCTCTTCCATCAGAAAAACGAACATGCGCATAGTTAGGATTGCAATGAATTAGTTCAACTTCTTCCACAGAGGGGTCATATTTAGAAATTCTAGCATTCTTCTTGAGTAAAACTTTGCCAGGAACAGTAAGCCAGGTTGGGAGTGTGGTACCAAAAGTCGACCTTCTATTGTGTCGAAAAAGACGCTCGTGAGGGGTTTCGTTGGTAGATGTGCACAATAATGAACGGATTGAATGTAATGCGTCCAGCAGCACGCATTCCCAGTTTTCAACTGAAAGCCTTTTTGATCTGAGAGCGAGAAGGATCGATTTCCATAAGGTACCATTCATTCTTTCTACCTGTCCATTTCCTTTGGGATTATAAGGAGTCGTTCTACTCGAAGCTATACCTTTTTCCCGAAGAAAATTTTGTACCTCGGTCGACATGAAGGAAGAACCTCTGTCTGAGTGAATGTACGAAGGCATCCCAAACATTGCGAATATTTGACACAGGTGAAGTATGACGGTGTGACTGCTAAGGTCAGGACAAGCAAATGCAAAGGGAAATCGAGAATATTCATCGATGACCGTCAGTAAATAACGATTACGAGTTGATGAAGGAAGAGGTCCTTTAAAATCGATAGATAACCGCTCAAACGGTTGGGTAGCTTTGATTAATTGGCCTTGAATTGCCGAAGGAAATCTGGGCTTGATTTCAGAGCACACTTCACAACTCAAGGTCATTTTTCGAATTTCATCAATAGAATATGGTAAATTACGAGATTTCACAAAGTGGAGCATACGAGAAATTCCAGGATGACAAAGAGAATCATGTATTTGTTTTAAATCCAGTCCATTTAGAAGCGCACCACAACAGGATCGACTTAGTGCATCTGCTGCTTTGTTATCTTTTCCGGGTCTATAGACAACATCGAAGCTGTAAGGTGATAATTCCATTTTCCAGCGCAAAATTTTATCGTTCTTCACTCTTCCTCGATTTTGATTGCCAAAAATAAAGGAAACAGATCTTTGATCAGTGACAAGTTTGAAATGATTACCCAAAAGTAAATGCCTCCATTTTCGAATAGCTTCAACCACGGCATAGGCTTCTTTTTCAACAGCTGAGTGATGTTTTTCAGATGGCGTCAACGTCCGAGAGAAAAACGCCACAGGTCTTCCATCTTGGTTCAAAGTGGCAGCAATAGCTACGTCCGAAGCATCAGTTTCGACGACAAACGGAATATCACAACGAATAGAAGCTAAAGTTGCTACGGCTAATTCTTTTTTAAGATCATCGAAATTTTGTTTCACAGAGACGGGCAAAGGAAAAGTTCGATTATAAACGAGTGAGTGAATTTTATCGGAGAAGTTGGAGATCCACGGCGAATAATAAGCGAAAAATCCCACAATTCTTTGTTGCGATTGCACATTCGACGGTGGTGGGAGATCTTGTAAAGGCTTTAATCGGTCAGGATCAGGTTTAATTTTTCCATTCGATATTTGAAAACCAAGAAGAGTAATTTCTTTAGCTGCGAAAATGCTCTTTGATTCATTTAAGGTCAATCCATATTTTTTAGCGGCATTAAGAAATTTGTTGAGATTTGTTTCGTGTTCAAGCGTATCTCTCCCGCAAACTGTCACATTGTCCACATAGACAAATGTATCTGTGAGATGTTCCTGTGCGATTATATGATCCATAGTTCTTTGGAAACATGAGACACCATTCGTCACTCCGAAGGGAATGCGACGGAATTGAAACAAGCGTCCACACGCTTCGAAAGCAGTAAATACCTTTTCATGTTCTTGGATAGGTATCTGGTGGTAAGCGCTTTTGAGATCCAAAGTGCTGAATATATGATATTTTGAAATGGTTTCAGCCATTTGGTCTATTTTCGGCAAAGGATATGCGTCTAAGAGTGTGAATTTGTTGACCGTTTTGCTGTAGTCCACAACCATACGTTTCTTGTGATTCTCATTCGATACCACGAGAACTTGTGCTCTCCACGGGGATGTTGAAGGTTCGATAATGCCATCAGAAACTAATCTGTTTATTTCATCCCGGATAAATATTTCATCCATTCGACTGTACCTTCTTGATTTCGTAGCAATAGGCCTCCAGTTAGCAGTTAAATGATGGAAAAGAGGCGGGGACGTAACAGATGCAGGTTTCAGTAAACAGATGGTGAATGACGATTTATGACCACCAAAAGAGATATTTACACTTTTATGCAATCCAAGGAAGTCATGACCGAGGAGTACGTCAGTACAAAGATCAGAAAGTATAGATAGCTTGGTATTTTTATAAACACATGATTTGTATTGAATCGACACAAGACAATGGCCTTTGGTATGACTCGAAAATGAGCTAGACGCCATGGTTATTGTTTCTTGAGATGAGTGAATTTTCCAATTATTTTTCAAAACGAAGGCTTCTGAAACATAACTACAGGAACTGCCTGTATCAACGAGAGCATGACAATTTATGTTATTGACTTCTAGATTTATTACACATTTGGTGAGACAATCAGGAGCAGCAGCTAATACAGTTGCAGATATGGTAGGATGAAGCGTCGAAACCACTGGGCGGTGATTCTTAGAGCGACATACCTTTTGAAAATGTCCTTTGTTTCCACAACTTTTACAGAAGGCGTTTCTGGCCGGACATTTCCATCTTAAATGATAATCGTACCCACAAAAGTCACATTTTTGTTTAACAGCAGCAACAAGATTATCTGTAGATTTATCGGAGGTTGATGAAGGACAGAGTGGCTGAACTGTTGCAGTGTGTGCAGAATTCAAACAGTTTTGATATGATAATGATTGCTTTTCCGCCATTTCGAGACCACGTGCTTGATCAAAAGCCGCTTGAAAATTAAGTGAGTTGTGTTCTAAGAGACGTTGTCTGATTGAATTGGACTAGATTCCATTAATGAAGGCATCGCGCAGAGCATCGTCTCGATTTTCCTCGGCCGTAGTTGGTTTGAAATTGCATTCCCTAGCTAACGATTTCAGAATCTGAACAAATTGATCCAATGTTTGTCCATTTTCTTGTTTAGTAGTCGCGAGTATATGACGAACAAAGACTTCATTTTTCGGTCTGACATAGAGATTCATTAGAGTTTTGATAGCATGATCATATGTATCACAGTCAACGATGTGTTCATATACGTTAGGAGAGACGTAGGAAATAAGAGTGTCTAATTTATCCGGATTCATGGATTCGACTGCTTTTAGGAGGCCACAGAATGTACGATACCAATGATTCCATTGTTTTGCTGCATCTGGTGCACTAGGTTCAACATCAAATCTTTCTGGTCTGAGTAGGCGTTCCATGATTGGGTTATATGATGAATAAATTGTTCTGAATCACAGTAACAAGCACAGCAAACGGGCAGAATGATTAGACAAGTCAGAAGAAAGAGTTGCCTAAAATATTAGGCTTTATTCATCATATAATGCAGATATACATGCTAAAAGACAAAGCAAAACATGTTAGTATACGAACGGTGTGAATATAAATGTGTGTACAAATAAACAATCATATCAGTACAGCATCCTTGCTGTTTTCACTATATTACGTCACAAGCAAAACAAAACTTCGCAGCTATCTGTGTCCAACTAAGAAAAGAATGTGACGACGGTAATTGTACTAGAAATCGGTAACAAGCTCGCCACTGAGCTCGACTCGATGCCGTATGGCGCGGGGTTTATAACGAAGAACTTTGATGCACAAATGGACCCTATCCGAACTGACAAGTGCGTCCTATACTATCCAATTTGGATGAAACTGAATTTAACTGTTTCTGTCATTTCAAAATCTGCCCATCTTGTTTATTACGAAACTCTGGTGCTTGGTGAGAGACGAGTGCTCTCCTTGGCAATCGAATTGAGGACATACGCAAAACATGACCGAGCTAGCGTAGTTGATGGAGCCTTAATTGCTTTTCTAATAAGGAGCTCTATTAGACTGATTTAAAAATACATATGCGGATGTCATCGTTAGTTATTTGTTGTTGGCAACCTACATGTGCTGCGCTTCTCGAACGATGGTCGAATGGATGTTAGAATCTAAAATCATCAACTCTAAGGTGCTAAGTTTCTCTAATATTTAATAAAACTGCGCGTACAGATGAATTAAATAAAAAACAATATTTAAGGCAGATGAAATACTCGGGTTTCTCCATGAAATGTGGAGCCGGCTTATCCTCCAAAAGGAGTCAGCCGCAGTAAAGTAAAGTAAAGTATTTCTCCATATATGCCATTAGCCAAAGTTTCATTAAGCAGCCGAAACTTGTTCTTCGCGTCTGGTACAATTACACTCGTTCCATCATTACATATTTAACACTAATTGTTAATGCGTAGTTAGGCCAAACTCGAGGCTTCTCATTAGACGAGATGACATTCATGTCCAATTAGACCCGGAAAGGTTCATGCTACCATTCCCGCGGTGGGCAGGTTGCGGCGATTAGTACCTTAAATTCAGATACCCGGGTAAATGACGTTCGTCATATTTGATAAAAAATCCTATAATTGAAAAAGAACTGAATAACAACAAATGGGTTCAATGGTGATATTGTAGCACAGTTCTAGTAGAATCATCTTAACCTTCTTTTAGTTTGACAGAGTTAACTGCAAGGTTCGGTATGGCTTATGAAGCTATACAGTGAAGCCGGCGACAAAGCTGAATTGCAAATGTAGCTCTGCCTTTAAGCTGAAGTGGTCATAGTGATGTGCAGCGGTCTAGATTGCTTCATTTCTGTGTTGTATCTAGGTAAATATACTCAACTTGACTAAATCTTGTTCATCATAAATTTATCTTCATAAATATTTTTTTGTGTCAATATTTATTTTGTTCCTATATCTACTTTTTTTTTAAATTTTATTATTTTTTATTTTCATTTTGTTATATAGTAATGAAGCATCAGTTGCTAACAACTTTTGTATCGCTATTCGGGAAGGTTGTGATGATAGTATTATGGATTGCAGCCCACCTCGGCTGATAGTATAATATTGTATTAGCCCGAATTCGTTATAAGCAACCTCAAACAGCCTTCTAATATACAAAATGTACAGGTTTTAAAAATTGCGATAAGCTGGTCTTTATGAGTAAAATTCGTACATCTGAGATACTAAGATAAGTTTGCTATGTAAAGTGCATGTTCCTCTGTATGTTGCATTGTCAATTCTCGTTTCTATTGAGTCAGTATAAAGTCTGGCTAATTCATCTAATAAGAATATTCGTCGATGTATTAGACTTCAATATATGCAAACACGGAAATCGAATCTTGAACTTTTCGTTACTTGAAACATTGAGAAGACAGGAGCGTTCATATCATATGACAACGGAAGTTTAGTCCGATATTCGCATATCAATTTAAAAACCAATTCCATTTTATATCATCAATCGCGGAGCATAATAAAACTACGGTCGGTCGCATGTAGTTATGAGTTTAAATCTTTCATGGTAATCATACGAACACGAAGGCAAACTAGTAAAAAATGATCCAATCGCAATTGATCTATAACATGAAAATCGAATACGTGGTTCTCCCTACATACATACATGCGTACATACACACATACATATTTCAATTTGAGACATTATTTCGACGTCTTTTCCTTTGATGAGGTGATTGTTCGTGTTATGAGGTAATTCAGTGAGCAAGCTGTAATTAAAATATTGCCATTGCCTTGAATTTGGCATATATATATATATATATATATATATATATATATATATATATATATATATATATATATTGATCGTTTCTATTTTCACGATTTTTAAAATGTAAGAACAAAACAACGTACTCCATGGAATAGCATTTATTAATAAATCTTATTTCTACCAGTATCTACAGCCATTGTTCTGGATTCGTTAGTATATTCGTTCATCCAATCCCACTGTACATTTGGCGTAACCAATCTCCTCTTCGTTGTGCTAGCCTTTGTTTTGTGCAATTTAGACCACTCCTAGGGCATACAAAAGACACCTAATAATGAATTTGGGCACACGAATACGCAGGATTTGTTCACCGGACAACATTGAAGTAGAGCTAAATTTGCTTCGCGAAGCGTTGAGAAATAATGGCTATCCGGACTGGTTCATCGAATACAACTTGAGGCAACGCAACAAAATCGAGGCCAATTTGGAGGAAAACAAACTCCCCAGAGAGTAACGCTTAGTGTTCCCTTTGGAGGTGATCTTCCAGCGGAAATCTTCAAACGAAAAGTAATTCGAGCGACTAAAGCACAGTTTCCATCAATACAGGTGAGAGTGGTGTTCAACACAACAAAACTGATGCGCACGAATGAAAAAGATAGCCTCTCTGTGACGTCAACACCTTTGTCTGTATACAAATTTCAATGTACCTGCAACGCTCAGTACATCGGCAGATCAAAAAAGAGGCTCGAAACTAGAATAAATCAGTATCTCCCTCAAAAAATATTAAAGAGGGGTGCAGCTCCTGCACAAAAATCAGCAATTTGCGAGCATGTACTACTCACAGGTCATGACGTTAGTAGTAAAAATTTTCAGTTCTCTACAAGGCAAAAACAGAGAAAATGCTTCTGGCTTTTGAAGCTATTGCAATTAATAAGCTGAAGCCCTGCTTAAACGTGCAGAAAATAATTCAAAAGAAATTAAATTGGACTGGAACAAAGACATAACCGACATGCCTTTAAAAATAGCCAACGCTTCGCAAAATACGACACACATCAATTACGGACGCAATTACAATGAAAGCGATGACACACCAAATGACGTTACGCAAAAGGAGTGGTCTAAATTGCGCAAAAGTAGTGGTCTAAATTGCGCAAAACAAAGGCTAACATAACGAAGAGGAGATTGGTTACGACAAATGTACAGTGGGATTGGATGAACGAATATACTAACGAATCCAGAACATTGGCTGTAGATACTGGTAGAAATACGATTTATTAATAAATGTTATTCCATGGAGTACGTTGTTTTGTTCTTATATATATATATGGCACGTTACCATAGAAACTCACGTCTGACGACCGGCGGGCACAAACCTGTCAGCCCGGGAATGATAGCATGAACCTTGTCGGGTATAATGGGACACAGTCATTTTACCGTTTCACGTGAAGCATAGAGTTTGGTCCAACTACGCAGTAACACTTAGTGTCAAATATGTAGTGACGGAATGAGAGCAAGTGTTCCAGACGCGAGGACAGGTTTCATTAGCTGAAGGAAATATTGGCCACTGGCATCAGGGCGGATAGTGCTAATCATCCTTGGTTGGCAAATTATCTAAGCTAAGGAAACTACGAATAAAAATTATCTTCAATAGGAATGGGCGTCCGAGTGTTCTTTCACAATTCTCATACAACCTCGAACGATACGACTAAATGATTAAATTGTGTATTGGCCGTCACCCAGTATCAAACCGGTCGCCTTATCTGCTAAATATTTCCGAGTGGATAAGGTAAATCAAGCTACGGCAGACAGTTATCTTTGAGTCTGCCTTATTTTCTTATATTTCCTCTTCTAACTCTAACAATAACGCACTTTGTAATTCTATGAATATGGTGGGTGTTGATAGTATTAATGAGTCCAATATCGGATTGACAGATATCGAAAATATTTCAAGTAGGCTAAGATTCATTAAACCTAGGTTAGGTTTTATCGTCGGTGAATTTAATTTGCGAACATTTAAACTAATAGAACAACAAAAAACTCTTGTGTGTACTTTGACTAAATTGGAAATCGATGTACGTTGCGTATCTTAAACGAGAATACAGGATCCCACGTAATTTGCAGAACTGTGTGCACCATCCTTATCTACGTGTTATCTGCTTCGAACATTGCTTCCACAGAGTTTTATAAATCCACTAAATGGGGCGTCAGTATTATACTTAGCACGTGAGCTGAAGCTTGCTTGAATGTAAATAGCGGACTTCGTGCGACACGTTTAAATATATCTACTAAAATCGATGCCAGAAAACAATCATCGTTGTGTTTTCGTTCTATCTGCAAATGCTCCCACCGAATGCAGCACAGACGAAAGTAAAAACGCTCTTTACTCAAAACTCAACTCTACTAGTTAGAGCAGGAAGTTTATCTTTTGGTGACATGAATGCTGAAGTTTTTTGCGCTTAAGTAACGTAGAATTTCATCCTTTAAGCTTAACGTGAAACGATAATGATGGGCGAGTGTTGGGTAGCCGCGCGGAACATAGTTTATATTTAAGTAGCAATAACTTCAGGCATAGTGTAAGACAAGTTCAATTTTGCGCAATACAGGTATGTCTAATTGTGGGATCCCGTATAATTAATCTTTCGATATCTGTAAAAAATTTTGGTGATACTCGAAACAACGCGCTCAATTCCACGTGGCTTGGCTCACGGTAATACTCGTCGCAATGTAAGAAGCCAACTTAAGCGCAGTCCAAAGTCTATTTCGAATACTTTTGGAACAGACAGGCTGAACAAATGGAAGAAGCGTTCGCACCAGGCAATCGCTGCTGTTTTTTATGACTTATTCGCGCAACAGTTCAGAGAAAATAGGATATAACCGTAACTATAAATTATTGTAACAGATAAAACACGTCGTCTTGACAGTTGGGCTGAACACTTCAAATATTAATTTTCTTGTGCACCTAGGTCAATTCCGATTCCCGAAATTATGTCTTTAATACTAATGTTAATCGTTAAACTAGAACAGCAATCACAGTTCGAAATAGGGAATGCAATCCTAACTCTTAAACGTTGCAAATCCGCAAGACCCAATGATTTGCTTCCGGGATGAAGTAAGGGTTATGGCGATATAACTTCTGAAGCGTTGCCTACCTATTTTTATACCATCTGGAATGAGGAAACCGTATCACTTGCTGGGAATGAGTCGACCATTATTTCTATCTTCAAAAACGGCAATTGTAATTGGTGTGATAACCGTGGTTGTATAAGCTGCAGTTGTATCTAGGATATTTTTTTCTTTAACTTATGCCGTTTTATCGATAATCATACACCGCATATTAAAGAAAAGTCCAGATTCCGGTCTGGAACATGTGGATCGTAATTTTCTGTTTCATATTTTGTCGAAAAGTAGTATACTAACTCAATTTAAAAATGTTATTTGCGCTTTCTACACAAGCACATCTGATCGAGATAAGGTCCACAACGAACTATCGCACAACTTTACTAGCAGTAGTGGTGTTCGTCAAGGCTGTCCAATTTACCCATTTTTGTAATCGATGCTATGATGAAGCGGGTGTTGAAGTTCTCTCGGGCGGTAGATTAACCGACATTGACTATGCAGATAATATCGTGTTATTATTCGTCTATTGATATTCTCCTCAGGCCACCTTGAATAGATTTGCAGACTTTGGTCCGCTTTTCGATATGAAATTCGAACTAACCACAACTCAGCGACTGCTTAGTGAAGATCTGAACAGTTGACAGGTTTACATACGATGGAAACTCTATTAATAAACGAGCCATATGTCTGGCGAGATGCCCATGAAAATCACAAAAACTAGAGAAGCCTACTCGAACCTTCGCCACTTATAGATAAACGCGATTATTTAACTCTGTCCTGTCTACATTGCATTTGTACGCGCAGTTTTTTATACGCTAGTGAGACTTGACTCCTTAAAGTTGATGATTTTAGACTCGTACTGCCATTCGACCATCGTTGTTTGAGGAGCAGAATACTTGTAGGTTACCAACAACGAATAATCATCGCTGACATCCGTGGACGCATTTTTGTGCGGCCAATAAGTGCTTGTTATAAAAACAAATAAGTCTCTATCAACTAAGTTGGCTTGATCACATTTTACGTATGCCTTCATTTCGATTTCCCAGTACAGTACAGTTCTCTCATCCAGCACCAGATTGGCGTAAGAAATAAGGTGGGCAGATTTTGACATGGCAGAAATAGTTACAGTTAACGACATCCAATTGGATAGTGTAGGGCGTGTGCATCATTGTTTTTGGTTGGAAATCCTGCTTGATATGACATTGAATCAAGTTCGGTGGCGATCTTGGTGCAGATTTCTAGTAAAATTATCTTCGTAAATTTCTTATCTTAGTAGGGCAGGGTAAGCTATGACATTTGGTTTTGTTTATGGCGTGATACCGTCAAAACCACAAGGTAGCTTTATTGCCCATGTAGCATTGCCTTAAACCTGACTTGGCCATAATGGTGTTGTGTAGAAGTTTAGTTTGCCTCACTTCTGTGAGTTATCGAGATAAGTATTCTCTTTCTAGTAAATCTCTAATATTTTGTGTGCCTAAATTTTTTCGTTATTTATGAAAAAAAATCTTGCTTTTTGTTTCTCTTCTGACGGTTATATAGCAGTGAGAAATTAGTTACTATTGGCTTTTGTTTGACTGTATGATTATATATACACATGCTTATATAAGTAGTGTGCAGATTTCCTGGTAACCTCAGTTCTATTTGCTGTTTCTGAAGGCCTTTCCATCTACGCAAGAGCTACCTATTCGTATATGGGTTTTCAATTATTTAGATTATTCCTTTTTTTAATCCGGGTTATGTGACGGAAATTATTATTTTTAAAATTCTGAGATATTGATTTTTTTAGGAATGATATTTCCAATACTCATTATTCTCCAATGCTTACTTAGGTGCATCTTTGCTTTTTCCAGAAAATCATGCTGTGTCATGATGCTATTCGGGCAATTAAATTGAGTTCGCTGAAAGTTCTTACTTTTGCTTGTTTAGCATATTCAATGTTCTTCCTCATTTCGTAGGTTTGGGTACATCGACGGCCGCTGAGGCGAAAGAGTATTTTTCTGATATGCATCGCCATCGTATTCAGTTTCAGTATACTGGTGTCAATGATGACAACAGCATATCGCTGGCATTTTGCAAAAACAAAGCAAATGAGCGTAAGGAATGGCTGATTCGCTGGATGGAGGAAAGGAAACGTCGTGCTGAACTTGGCTTGCCGGAAGATTATTTGTATGCAAAAAACACTACCAGTGTTACATATCAGGATTTTGTGCACAAGGAATTGATTTTGTTCTCTAACATGGATGTAGAGCGGAGCATTCCATCTATTGTAGATGGTCTTAAACCGGGTCAACGCAAGGTAAACAGTGAGGTGATATTCTTTATTAGATAATTGAGTTTGCGATATTTTGAAGATGTCCTGTTTACTTTCGCGTACGTTAACGAGTCGTCACATTAGCGAGTATTTTTAATGCTAGATATAGCAGATAAACAAAGCCTCTTTCGTTTATTTTGAGTCTGGTATACTTAATTTCTAGTCCAGTCTAGATTCGATGGACATTATTGCATATTACTTCTACAGAGATGCCATTCAGGCTCCAACTAAAGGAAAGTCCAACCAAGAAACATTAGTTATTATACAACTGAAAATTGTGTGTAGCCTGCTAAAAGATGGCTTTGTGTTTAGAACAACAGATTCTGAATCAGACGTGCCCAGTTTCGAGCCCTGTCCACGACAAATTATTGGCATTACGTGATGAATTCCCAATAAGGACGCAACCGATCTACTGCATCAATTGTCTTTATAAATTATGCAATGTCTAATTCTTACTGGCAAATGTATGTATATAATGGGACAGGTGTTCATATCCAGATAACAATCTTGACTTAAATATAACATGGTAGTATCGGTTTGAAATGCAATGTAAAATTTGGTTAATACTATTATTCCCAGATGGATTTTCGAAAAGGAGAGTGCATAACGGGCTTGGCTGACACGCAGTTTATTAACCAGAAAAAGGATACGGGTATCAAATTTATGTACTGAAGTACTGTTGAGTTGCTCCGCAGTATATGCGCCTCATCACCTTTACCTTTGTAGTGTGCCCAGTCGCTTTAGATTCTATGTCACGCAAGATGTTTTGGTGGGCTATACTTAATAATAGTGTGTCGGCCAAAATAGTTAGATTGCTCGATGCCTCCTAAAATTATTCATTCGCCAGTATGTACTCTTGTATGGGTCGCTAAACATTTTGACTTTGACTTCGGCGTTCGAAACGTATTTTTATTTGATACCACCATGTTTCGTTGTTTTCCATGAAAATTTTTATAAGGTCACCAGATAACTTTACATATTGGAAATTGGAGTTCGCACCCGGCTAGTTGACTTCGATTATGACGATGAGACTTTTATAATGGCAGAAAAGTGAGAATTGCACCAGAGGCTCATTAAGTGCTCTCAAAAAGTGTGCATTAGTTTTGGTCTTATGTTAAACGCATCGAAAATGGTTGTAATTGACGATTTCGATTCAATGACTAAAATTGCGCTTTATGGCGCCCTGCTGTCATACTTGAAGGGTTTCATTTATCTAGGATTTATGATTATATGAGGCAGGTTGGCTTCTACGTTTGACAAAAAATTCAAACCACTGCAAACACCATATATCTTATTGAGCACCAAATCAAATGTATTCAAGTTAAGTATGTTTTCAGTCCTTCATTATGCTGCTGAGAGGTTAGAGATGACTACGTATAGCTGTCAGCGCCATGACAAGTTTTTGAATCGGTTTTTATCATTGCCATTTGAACAACAGGAGGCGTTACTCATAAGCATAACTCTCGAGCCGAATATTTCCTTTCTATCGTTTTTGGTTTACTATTAACACCGAGCACTGTTTTGACCTTGAGCTGTCTTTTATTTTATTATTCTAATCAAGACTACCTGTTTGATATAAGCACTAATTCTTTAATATATACATTTTCAATATAAACTAAGCAGGGTACAAGTTAGAAAAGTAAATTCTTCCAATTGATCAGTTTCGTCCTTATGGAGATTTCTTAAAGAGCTTTTCAATGCCGCGTTTTGCGTACGCGGGTAATAGTTGTACACGGGCAGTTACACAAAGATCCGATTTCTCACAATTTCCAATTTTGTTTTGTCTTTGATCGGGTTGACTTGTTCTTACTTCAACTGGAAATGCGGTTCTATCACATCTTTGTTTACTGGCGACGTTTCGGTGCCTACTTTCCAGCACCATCCTCAGGAAACACAACACTGATCACAATAGCAGATTTAAGCAAATGTGGTAACCTCGTTCCAAAACCATTCTATTTATATATATTTGACTCAACACTATTTTAATCATAGAATTTGTCTCAGTAACTAAACTCAATATATAACTATTTATAATTAGCAGACCAATCATTACCTCACCTATACATCATCTCATCTCGTATGCAGAATATTTTAGGGGAGAGAGACAGTATCGAATGACATATCATTAGACCAAAATTTGCAACTAGCCATCCTATTTGGCATATTCGAAGTAATACTGCAACTAAACAATCTTTGTTTGTTTTGGTAGTGATAACAATTTAAAAAAAAATCAGGGTTGTTAGCTTGAAATAAACACCAATCGCGTTATGTATACACTGGACAGTATAAGCTAAGTGTGGAATAAAGTAGCAAAAGTAAATTATGCAGGGAATAGATTTAGTTCTAATTGTGGGCTCTTCACATTTTGTCAAGAAGTTTGCCTTTGACTGGCACGAACTGAGGGACCTTTACTTAGGAATCGGTGACTATCCACTGCACCGCTTTGCCTCCCTTTACATATAATTCAGTTATTTACTAGCGTATGCTTTTTGTTAGCGCTTCTTCATGTTGATTTTTGTAGCATCAATTTAGACTTAGAGTTTTAACTATGAACCCGAGTCTCTCATTACGCCACCTGTGGAAATGGCAATGAATTGCAGATTTATACAATTAACGAATCTTTCATTGCGCCTGTTGTGTCAACAGTTATTGAAATTGGAGTTGTTAGTTTGATATAAACGCCATCCGCATTATATATACATGTTTCGCATTGACAGGGTTTGGACTGGGAAATATTTGCTACGGGAACATTAACCACTCCCTGGACCACTTTACCGCACATTCTGCACAATGTTCAATTGTATAGAAACAACTTGTTTCTTAGCATTTTCTTAAAGTGGAGCCTCTATGGCATTTCCTTAAACACAAAGCTTCAACCAGCTACCACAAATCTGTCAATTTAGAACAGAAAGCTCGTCACATATAAGAGTGGTGTCGAATGAATATTTAGAGAATTAACCTACCTCTGGTTGCGCGTGTGGTGGTGACGTTTTGTTAATACCAAAGTTGCTTGCTTGATATACCGTCATGCCCTATATATATATATATATATATATATATATATATGGGTGTGTGTACGTTATCTTTTCTTCAGACGAAGCCTATTTTACACATCTTTAGACATAAGTTACAACTAACAATCCATTATCTATCACTATTAAACATACGCTACGCTACCTGTTGACGTGGTATTGAATTTAAGAATTATAGAATTGATCTAACTTTATTTGCGCATGTGGTTCTAGCATTTATTTAATCCGAAGTTTTTAACTTTATGCAAACGCCATCTCTTTTAGATATACATTTTTAGTTTAAAGTAAGATTTCAAAATTTAGTGCAAGATAGTAATCCATTAAATATGATCGCGTAAAATTCTGCATAGTACTTGATGAGTTCCCAGTCTACTGGATGAATTGCCTTTTCTACACTATACAATTCTTGGTTTATACAGGAAAAATATATATACATAACGAGTCGGGTGTTTATATCAGGATCGCAACCCTGATTAAAATATTTTTTATCACCGCCCGGGCAACCTGTGCTCATTTAATAGAAATTATTGCTTTGAAAAGGTGTAACATGGTCTGTTCGAATGGACGCAGTTTTGTGATAATAGTTCTAACCAACGTGTATGTCTGCCTTGAGGAAATGTATAACATTGTTTATTTAAACGGGAACTGGGTTGTCATAATTATCTTGGCCAATAATGATTACTTACTTGAAGAATTGTTTAACAAGATCTGTTAAAATGGTCATAGGTTTGTGATAACTATGTTAGCCAGCGAGTATAATTGCCTTGAATACTTGTATGTAATTGTCTTTTTAGATAGACTCGGTTTTGTAATGATCATGTTAGTCTATGTGAATTAATGCCAACAAAACGCATGTAGATTTTAATTAATTCTGTGTGTGTTAGTATGTTCCCGTATTTGGCAGCAATTTCAATAAATCGACGTGCAGAATTGTGAAAACGAAGATAATTTTTTCCTGTGTTAGCATTATCGAGGAGCTATCCAGACCCAAAAAAAATATGCTCCGTTCCGTTTATTCTTTTTTAAAACTGGTGTGATATTGGTTTTTTCTTTATTCTTAATGTGGACTGATTTTTTATCAACATCAATAATTTGATCTTTTCCTCCAGTAAATGAGTTGATTTTTTAAATTATTATCGAGTAATAAAGATTTTTTGTTTTTTAAATGCTGACTATCCTAGACGCATTGTCGTTTTGAGTCAATTGCGAATTGATTTCTATTATGAGTATCTGGGTTAAAATGGCGTTGATTAAAATAGAGATTCGTAGTCCTGTGAAGGAACTTAACCTCCAGTTTAGCATACCGACTGTAAAGACTACTCCGCCTAAGTATGATAAATTTGTAGTTCATCAGAGGAGTTTGAGCACTTGTGTGGAGATGAGCGTCAGTTGTTGCCACATGTTGTACTTTATGAAGTAGTATCTTTGCTAGGTATCTAGCTTGTTGTTATTAGCTGACCTCAGAGGCATTATCAAGGAGCACACTTTTATGGTTTGCTTCCTCTGCATGGTCTGTTTAATTACCAATTTCCGTTGCACATAATTTCGGAGCACCAATTGCAATGAATGGAGCATAGCGTCAAAACTTATATTTCAATTATTTTTTATCAAGTAACTGTGGCGCATTCGGTAGCTAGACGACACTAACCGCAGATAATACTCGTTATGCAATAGCCAATTGAATACGAAAAATATGCGTTCAACTAGGGGCAAATTGGGTCCGTTGGAAAGGTTTGACTTCTTATGCTTTAGGATCACAAGCGCCTCTGAAGCTCTTAGTGTGGATGACCTAGGTCTTCGTTCGATTCACTATTACGAGCTATCTAGAGCTACTTGATATTTTTTCAACAACATTATTGTGAAAGTATATTTGTCGCATATAGGGCGACGAGAATCAAGAACCATCTTTGGAGACTAAACCTTATCGTTAGTTTAATATTTGTATGCGTTTCGGACTTTGAAAATACTGGTGGGGCTTTATTGAGCAGGGCAACGAAGAGAGGCCAGCCTAACACCGTTTCACTTCCCCGCTAGGAATAGGTGGTCTAGTGTTTATTTACAGTTTTGATGAATATGCGGCCGTGAAGAAATAGTGTTATGCTGGCGTAATGATGCGTAGTTTTAGTTGAAGTTTCAGCGGACTATGAAATACGAATTGATGCTTATCAGTTATGTGATGCATTGTTTACAACAAATGCACATTTACTTGTATGTCCATTTAGTTTATAAGTAAACATCAATTTACATATCTATTAACTTGCATACCGATTTCAATGTGTTTGATTGCAGTAGATATAAAGCATATAAATTGTCGCATCCTTTTATATGTAAATGGATTATAGCTGGCAATGCTTATAGAAGGTATCGTTCCATCATTTGAATAGCTAGATAGTTGTCTGATAGCCATTTCTTTGTGAATATTTATTTTTTTCTAATTCAGGTTCTCTTCACTTGCCTTAAAAAATATGCAACTCGAGAAATTAAAGTGGCCCAACTAGCTGGTAGTGTGGCTGAGTTGTCGTCGTATCATCATGGTGAAGCCTCCTTGATGAGCACCATTATTGGTTTGGCGCAGGATTTTGTCGGTAAGTGTTGTGTCCACCTATGTTTGATGTTCCACGAATTTGTATGTCGTTAGTGTTTATTATTAACGTATCGTCTAGACGAGCTTTAATTATGCCTAACTCGTCCGTTAAATTCTTCATTTGAGACGCCAGTGCCTGAATCAACGTTTCGACCCCATCAGAAGACATAATTATTTGTGCCATAAATGCTTTATTTTTACTCAATTATATATTGAATTTTGCACGCACAACAAGAATCTATTTAATAAAACAAATTTACACATTAATTAATATATGTTCACATCAGCTCAACGTCTGCTTTTCTCATTGTGCTGCCTGCTTACTTCTTATCCGGGCGCTTCTGCGAGGAATTTCTGTTGAAATAATGTCTGCCCTAGATAAGACCTTTTGCTCATTATTTGTCTTAAAGGTGGCTATTGCCACATCTTCCCCCCCCCTCAGGAATCGGCTTTCGCACTCTGCTTAAACGATCCAGTGCCACAGCTCGTGGTCCATCGGGCAGGCTAACAAAAACAGTATTGTGCTCGGCGTCCACCCTCTCCACGCGATACGGCCCATCATTGACAGCCTGCAGTGCCATGGGCTCGACCCTCGCTACCATGACATAATCGCCGACCTTTAGGCGAGTGCGTGTCGGTTGCCTTGCATAGCTTTGTCGCTGTGTGGCGCCTACATATTCAGTTAACTGTTTTAGTCGTTCCTGAATATCCGCTATGGTGCAGCGCTCATGGGACCCTTGGATTACAGGTTCACCTGGCAGTCTTTTGTGTCCTCCATAGACCATGGTCGTTGGAACGAATCCTGTCGCTGTTGAGACTGTAAAGCGCATGGCCCGCTCAACCAAATGTAATTTGTCTCTCCACGTTCCCGGGCTCTCGTGGCACCAACATCGCAGTACCTCTTTCATCGTCCTATGTGCGCGCTCAGCTGTTGCATTGGTTTGCGGGTGATAAGTGGTTGTGCGGGAATGCTTTATGTCAAGGTC
>JAQBSW010004255.1:0-71561 GCA_029291075.1 Eudiplozoon nipponicum
TGCAGCTGAACTACGAGTGCTATTTAGGGTAACACACTTTCCTTTACCAGCAATCAAAGAGAAACAGCCGTTAATGTCGATATCAAATTTTATTTACCAATATACATGCGCAAGTTGTCGATCAACTTACGTAGGCCGATCGACCAGACGGTTAATTACTCGAATGAGAGAACATTGCAACTTAAACGCCTGTTTTAAATCAAATGGTGAATACACGTCTGCTATTGCGCAACACATCATCGAAACATCGCACGTATGTTCTCCAGACGTAGCATTCAAAGTAATTACTAAATGCAAAAACAAAAGGGAGCTAGCCACATACGAAGCCTTATGGATAAACAAATTGCAGCCGGATTTATGTAAGCAGAAGAAGCACGTACAAGCATTGAGCTTGAACTGGATGTGACGCACGCAATTTGATTGGTTTCCGTTTTTCACACTCTCTCTATGTTCACATATTTCTATCTTGTTTTGCTTTCCAATTTATATATAAAGATATGTTCATTAGTAGATATTTGAGAAGAAAATGCGAAAGAAATATTTCTTATATCTGATAAAATTTCTTTTTGTTTTTGCACACAGGAAGGGTACAAAATTATTAGTTATAATGGTTGTATCAGCCGTAGAACAAATTCAAAATTGTAAACCCGAAATCGATTTACTCATATTACAAACATATCTGTTAGGATCTATGACGTCTAAACAAGAGTATTTGCCTAATGAAATGATAACACGGCCACAACCTTATTCCAATTCTTTTAAAGCTTCCAATTGTCACTGATTGTGGTATTCGCAGCAAATGTCAACCGACTTTGCCTAAACTCGTTGTTGGTTGTAATTTATTACGTTGAAAAATTAAGATGCAAGGAAGAACAAGGAAGATAGATTGCGATCCGCGTTGGTGTTCGCATATTTTGCAGCTGACTGAGTTTGGATCACATCCACCAGTAATCCTACTCTACCTATTGTGAAAAAAAACAAACTTCCAATGCAATTTTTATCCACTGTTATGTACAGCTGTCTTTACAATTGTTGGCATTCCTATCTAGGCCGATAAAGTGTTAGATTGAATTCAAGCCTGTTAAATCGTATTGTATTAAATCAGTCCTCGAACAACATAGCAAAACTTTCGCCACTAGCATGCACCGACGCGTTTCGACCTTCCATGATCATCATCAGAGTGCGACGGCAGACTGACTATCGAGGATCAAGCCGCATTGCATATATATGAAAAGAAAAATTAGACATGCGGCTCTCACCACTAATAGTCTCGCATAAATTATACTTGACTGGAATTGTTGGCTGCACATTTTCTATGCAATCACGTAAATTCACCTTTTGGAGCTTTTACCACAGATGCATATGGCCAACATAATTAAACAATAATTATTTGCGAGGGTGGTAGTAACAATTCTTTAAATCAAATTTGCGAGCTTGAAGTAAACACAAATCCCATTGTATTTATTCAGTCGAGGTGAGAGCCACATGTCTAATTTTGCTTTCCATTTATATGCAATGCTGTTTGATCCTCGCTAGTCAGTTTGCCGTCCTACTATGATGATGATCTTGGAAAATCGAAACGCGTCAGTGCATGCAACTGGCGGTAGTTTTCTATCTTGTTCGACGACTGGTTATATACAATGGAATTGGTGTTTACTTGAAGCTCGCAAACTTGATTTAAAGAATTGTTACCACCACCCGCGCAATCAATTATAGTTTTATTATGCTATCTATAAATATGTATGGCAAAAGCTCCAAACAGTTAATGTTCAAAATTGCATAGAAAATGTTCAGCCGACAATTCCACTAAAGTACGATTTGTGCGAGACTACTAGTGGTGAGAGCCGTATGTCTTATTTTGCTTTCCATATATACGTAATGCGGATTGATCCTCGCTTGTCAGTTTGCCGTCGTACTCTGATGATGATCTTGGAATGTCGAAATGTGTCACTGCGTGTTACTGGCGGTAGTTTTGCTATGTTGTTCGACGAATGGTTAAATACAATAGGATTGGTGTTTGCTTAAAGCTCGCAAACTTTATTTAAAGGATTGTTACCACCACCCACGCAATAAATTATTGTTTAATTTTGTTGAAGCGTACTCAGACTTAGTGTTTGCATAATAAATTTAGTCGTGAAACAAATCTGCGACGTACCAAAAAAGAGTAACGTGTAATTTAAAATATGCAATGTTCCAACAAACTGCTTTTTAGGTAAGATCGCTATCATGCTTCATTAATTAGAAGCTATATCCATAAATAGACGTGCATTGGCATTAACATCGGGCTTTTCTAAGTCTAAAGCGAAATGATGTTTAGTTATGTTTCTTCTAGTTGAAAATTCTGGATTGATATACTTTTTGTGCACTATATATGTGGACTTTTTATGTAGCTTTTCTGAAAAGCAATTATCAATTTGCGCTATTTCTCTAATCTGTTATCCATAAATGATTGAGCTACAACATTACAAACATTTTCTACGAATAATAAGCAACAAAAATTTATTTAATATGTGAAACAAGCAAAAGGAAAACTTCGAATTTAACGAATGATTGAACATTAATTGAAAAGTTGGTTGCAGTTAATTTCACCAAATTTGCCAAATCGAGGGTTTTTTAACATTTTACTAATCTAAGAAATGTCAATTTTTTTAATGAAACGAATTATGTGATTCCAGAGAGAATTGGTAATTCATAGTTGGCATCCAACCTCATGTTCATATGTGCGCTAAATGTGTTCTTAAGTTTTGCACTCGGTTAATTCGCCCTTGTGATTTGTTGTGTGTGTGTGTGTGTGTGTGTGTGTGTGTGTGCGCGGTAGCATATACATTAGACGTATGAAAATAGCTATCGACCAGAAGACTTAAACTACAGATACTGCTGAAATTGATTTAAAAATTCCTGGCCCCGTCAGCTATTTTTGAGCATATATATTTCAATCGGAACACCCAGAAAATTAAACGAATCTCTCAGTTCTACACAGAGCAAGGTAAACAAATTATTATTTATACAAAGACATTATATAATACAGCATGCACTCTGCTTAAACATAAAACATTCTACCAAAATCATATTCTACTCGACTGGCCCCGAATTACACAATATAACAGTTGTTTACTACCATCCAGGTGCGCTCAAAAGCAAAATTGCTGAGCATGAAAATCATTGGATCGGATTGACAACAAATCCAAAACGCAGCTATTTAAACGACTTCACTTTTATCCTTAACAATTAGATAAACCGCACAACAAGATTAACGATCAACAACACTTTATTCAAATCCTTAGCTGCCACCATGAGGACAATTTAAAACACAAAAACTAGACGAAATACAATAGTCATCAACGCGAAAACCTGATAAAATTTTATCCCATCAATAAATGAATAACAAAATCTTAAATTTCACTCTGTACTTCTGTAATAATGAATCATACAGGCACACAGGCACATACAAAAACCAATAAAAAGAAATAGAAGAAATCAAATGGAAACCCCGAACGCATATAAGTGAAGTATTATAACTTGTAGTTGATACTTCTTGAATTAAACCGGTCATTATACACAATAAGCATAAACTTTGTTATTAAATGTGTTTTCTCTTCCTAAAGCAGTTTACTGTGTGACATTTGAAGGCAGTGGATTTTATAAAGTATATATATATATATATATATATATATATATATATATATATATATATATATATATATATATATATTAATGATCTTTCTTTAGGTAAACTCTCATCATAACTTTATTGTCAGTCCTTCATTTAGTTTAAATTCATATCATAATTACAAATTATATATTTCCTCGAGCCCTATTGCATGTTGATCAGTTAGAGACATACAATATCGGTAGACACGTACCTCAGGAAGAGTGATAATATCAACATGGATAAATCTGAAACGGGAGTTTATTAGTTTTAAATGGCTAAATTCTGAATAAGTGTGACGCGAGACTTTGGAGAGTTGACATGGCCGACAAGCCCTAACCCATTGGGTAAACTCTCGTCAAATGATTGCCCAAACATCACGAAATTGAACACTATTCTAGTACCATCCACACAAAGAAGACTTAGCTTATGGTATTAATCAAATGCCACATTTTACTGGATAATTCTCCTTCAAAATTACGTGAAATGACCTCTGTATCACCTAGAATAAAAAGGAGTAAATCGGTCTGGGTATTTTCGTCGTTATTATGTCAGTTATCTGTCCGTTCGTTTGCTTTTTGGCATTCTAATAGACATTTAAATTTGTTTTATTACGTGATAAAGAGTTAGCCACCAAATTCTCTATCTCTGCTACATGATTGAGGCTATGTATAAACTCACTAAGGTGGATCATCTGCAGAATTACACTTTGCGGACAATTTGGAGAATGTTTCCCTAATGCCTTCACTAGTGACACAAAAGATATCTTTTAAATTGAAGGCAGGAGTCATGCAGAGCTAGAAATTTTCTGTCCATCGCTGAATACATCTTTTTTAAGCTTTCAACTTTCCGGTATAAAAGGCAGCCTAAACTTCTTTTTGTAGTGTTGCACCCAAGGCTATATCTGATGCGTCCGTGGAGAAGTGTGACGGCACATTCGGCTGAAAAGCAAGTAGTGTTGTGAGTCGCACAAGAAGAACTTTGATACGTGAAAACATTAACTGATCGGCTTGTCGCAACACAGACGCGAGTGAGATCTAGGCAATTTCAGCATTTGGAGATGTCTCGTCAGCCGTGCCTGTAGTTGAGCCATCATGAGAGTAAAAGCTCTATATCAATTAAACATGTGAAGAAATCGGCGCAGTTCTTTTTTAGTTGTCAGTTCCGGGAATATTCTGGTAGACTGAGCTTTGTCTTCTTGAGTATTTATAACGTCATGTCTGATCGAGTGCCTTAGGAACTTTAATGGCTTCAGTGATAAAGACAAGAGCAAACTGATCAATACGAGAAAGAGTATCTTTGATGTCGATAATATGTGGTCTGACATCATCGGAGGCTATGATTACAACGTAAGAATGGATGCGCGGACGTCTCGTTAATACTTCATTCATAAGTCTCTTTAATATCTGTGATGCAATCCACAGACACATTGTATTCAAAGATATCTATGCTTATCTTATCTAGCGGTATCTAATGCTATGCTGATCTATGGACAAGCGCTGTAGACCATTTACATTGAGAACATTCATCAATGATGTCCTTCGCATTATTAATCGGATATCGATCAGGATTTGTAGCTTAGTTATAAGCTCGATATTGATCACCTTATTTTCAATCACCAGCGTGTTTCTTGGTTTGTATGTCTACCGATGGTGTCCATGGTATAGAACTAGGACGAATAATACCATCCTTCATTATACGATCAAAAATGGTTTTGGCAACTTGTAATATTTTCTGGTCGGATTCTGGCGAAGACAGGTGAGCCTCTCTGTCAGTCTAGTTATACTGATGGAGTTCGATATTTTAACAATAGTAATCTTATGGAAAGTGATGACGATTTCATGTACTCGTTGATGAGCGGATTCAAACGAGTCCATGCCCTTGAGTGAATAACTAGGCAATCGTCACTTTCAACAAAGGTGCGCAAAATTAAATTCTTAATCGGGTCTAGCAAAGTGCCATAAGTTTTTTCAATTATTAATCCATACTTCGCCAAAAATCCAGGCCTGATATGCAATATAACACGTCCACGTCGACAAACATCCACGGGAATAAACGACATAGGCTAAACGAGACTCTGAGATTCGCCAAGCCATGTAATTTGATTGACTGGCTATTGGCGGTCTTGAACTCTACAACTGTTTTGCATGCTACTGTGAAATTAGGCGTTAATAAAGTTTTTCAGCATAAGTATAAATCACAAACGCGACCTTCTTGTGTGGATCGATTTGCCGAGTAACCGAAATAAAATGCACCGGCCTTACTTCCTCGGTGCGTTTCTGCCTGTAGGTCTGAGATCCTTTCTTGTGCAAGTTGCCTTCGAGCCACCATGGAGTTTTACACACGGTACCATCTTGAATTGTTGTCATGGGGTTTTGAGTTATGTGTCCCTATATGCGTCGATTTATGCATCAATTCCTAGGGATGGCCACTGAGGGATACATCTAATTGTGAGCGACTGCAGGTTTTATAGATGCTGATCTGTGTACTATGTGTAACTGACGATGTGATGTAAGACCGGGACGTCGTGTGCGGTTTGACGATGCCAGGGAACCGTGTGGTCGATGCAAAGACTCATATGGTGGCAAGCCGGAACCCCTTATAATATGGGTTTTAATTATTTCTCTGAGATGAGACAGTACACTCGTCACCTGCGACTGAAAATAATTAACAATTACTTCGCAAGTTATCTATCAACTTACGTAGGCCGATCGACCAGACGTTAATTACTCGAGTGGAAGAGCATTGGAAATTAAACGCCTATTTCAATCAAATGGTGAATTCACGTCTGTAAATGCGCAATACATCTTTGAAACCCCACACGTATGTTTTTCATACGTAGCATTAAATAATTACTAAATTTAATAACCGAAAGGAGTTAGTCATATACGAAGCTTTATAGATAAACTGACTACAGCCGGATTTATGAGAGCAGAAGAAGCATATTCAGGCATTGAGCTTGAACTGAGGGTAACGTAAGCAATTGATTGTTCATTCCCTTATTTCACACTCTCTCCATGTTTACATTTTTTTGTAGATACTTCAGAAGACCATGACAAAGAAACGGTTCTTATATCTGATAAAATTTCTTTTAGTTTTTGCACATAAGAAGGGTACAATGAATTTTATTAAAGCTCGCATTTCAAAAGAATATAATATATATATATATATATATATATATATATATATATATATATATATATATATATATGGTAGGTAATCATTGACTGAATGGATGGTGATAAAAATTATTAAAATAAAGTTGCGGAATACAAATAATCACCAATCGAATTCTGTTTTTCGGCAACTAAATTAGCCCATTTACCATTAATCACACAAGCTGAGTTGTTTCGGTTTTGATTGATCATCATCAGACCATAAGGACAGTCTGATTAATTTGCCAGTATACACAACTTGAAAAATGTGGAATTCGTGTTTATTTTAATTTAGCGAACCTCCATTAAGCATATTTTATTACTAATCATGCAATCAATAATTCATGAATTGACTATATTACATAAATTTGGTAAAATGTGCAAAATAGTTTGGTTCGTGACTGAGTAAATATTTCGCAGCCAACATTCCAGTCAAATACGGTGTACCTGAGTATTTTAGGGATGGGAGCCGTATTTTGACTTTAATAAATTATATTTGGATTGCGGTTGTGTCCTCGTTAGTTAGTTTGCCTTCGTGCTCTGATGTTCACCGTTAACGGTCCAAACGTGTATGTACGTGTGATTGATGTCGTTTACTATGCTATCGGACTAGTTATCTGAAATGGAATCTATGTTTATCTTCACTTTTTAGATTTGTTTTAAACATTTAATTTTTATTACCTCCTGTGCGTCAAGCAATTGCAGTTTCCTTTATGTCAATGAAACGAATAATGAAACAATCATTTATTGCGCGGGTGGTGGCAACAATTATTTAAATCAAAATTGCGAGCTTGAAGTATACACCGTTGTATTTAGCCAGTCGACAATCAACATAGGAAAACAACCAACAGTCGCGCGTACTGACGTGTTTCAACCTAATATGATCATCATTAGAGTACTACGGCAAACTGACTATTGAGGATTAAACCAAAATTCATATATATATGGAAAGGAAAATTTAGATATGTGGCGCTCACCTCTAGTAGTACTGGTGGTGAGAGCCACTAGTTGGTTTTTCGTCATACTCTTCTAATGTTCATGGAAGGTCGAAACGTATCAATGCGTGCGATTGGCGGTAGTTTTGCCATGTTGTTCGACGATTTGCTAAATGCAAAGGGATTGGTGTTTATTTGAAGCTCGCAAACATTATTTAAATTAAAATATCATATTAAGGCGATGTGCTCGTTGTTTTTATAAATTGCATCCTGAATGTATTAAATTTTTGGTACTTTTTGTAGAACTGAGATACTCGCTAACTTGCCTTTTTTTCAATTATATGCTCGGAAATAGCAGATGTTCCTAATAGCGTTAGGTCCATTTTTATCAATTTATGCTGTGAAATTTGGTGGATTTTGTTGATCAATTCATGGAAGGTATTGAAAGTAAATGGCAAGCAACTTTTGGCATCCCAGTTCATGATTCTCTGCTTACTGCGTGTGATATTAACTTTTACATTGGTAAAAGTTTCCTTAGTGTTTTTATTTAACCATCGTTACGTAGCCTCCAAATGTTCATTTTAGGAAAATATTTTTGTTAGTATTTTCTGTAGTACGAAACGGACGCGGCCTGATGTTGATATCTATGAACATCTGTGGGTAGTTGCTCATTAATAAAAGTTTCCGCAAATACCTATGCTTCTCTTCGATCTTGTTTTTAGAGCAGATCTACCTGATTCCGTTGTTTATTAAGTTTATTTGGTAAGATTTTTCCCAATCAAATTTTATAATGAATTTGTGGCCACTGAAAGTGATTTTCTATTTAATTTAATTATCAAATCATTAGTTTTTTACGAGTGGACCGAACATTCACGTAGGATAAAGTGATGTATTTCTCTACCTCGAGAGCGAAATGAATGCCTGGATCAGTTTTATTGACTTATTTTGTTATTTCGGCTGGGTCAGTCATGCCTGGAGTTTATATATCTTGGATTATATATATATATATATATATCTTGTATCTATTAATATTTTCTTTCTGTACATGAAAAGCGTGACAATAAATATATATATATATATATATATATATATATATATATATATATATATATATATATATATATATATATATATGGATGTGCGTGTGTCTATTCTGTTACCTAATTTTAAATACATTATATTAAGGTATCATTAACAAATTGCTTGATCTATCAATAAGTTCACAAATTAAAACCTATTGTTACTTAGAATACGCATATTAGAATCACTGAACTATTAAAGACATGCCATGGGCTGTAACACTTTTAGCTATGGGTTGCTAGGAGCAAAATTATTTCCCAAGTGCTATATTTATGCTTGAAAAGTTTTAAAAGTAATCCTTCTCAAATGTCTGGATTTTGAATTGTGTCGGCCAACACAAAAATTTCCCATTTCGGGGAAGTTCGAAGATTAAAATAAAATAATCTAACAGTATATGAAAAAGTTTACGGTCAATATCTATTGCATAGTTTAAACAGAAAAGCCTGAGGCAAAATAATACTTCAGCCATTAGATTGGCTCGCTTGTCTCTGAAGAAACACTGGTGGGAAAGATGCAACACAATGCTGTCTATATTCATATACTTCAAAAACAGAATATTTTAATTAATTGACAATGAATTTTGTGACAGTATATTGTCTCATGAATAAGCACTGAATTTGAAACAAAGTTTAAACTAGCGTTTATTTTCTCATACTTATGAAATGCTTTCGATATATATATACCTAAAATATGTATGTGTGAACATCATTTTTAAAAAGAGGCAAAAAATTTAATACTATTAAATTAGAATAAAAAAATTACAAAAGCAGCGTTATTCTATCAATGGCATATTATTTAATACGGCATTTATGTTTGACGATTTTGAGCAAAACACAAGAGAAATATACGTAATCTCTATCTATTTCCTTCTTTGGTCTTATGTAATCCATTTTAAATTTCAGTGCTCGGTATTTTAGTAATTTTCTTATAGAATTTATAATTTTGTAACTATTATCTAAAGGAACAATTTGCGTAAATTTGTAATCACTATTAATTAGAATTTAAACTATTAAATTTATTTAAGAATTTACCCTAATTCGTTTGAGTATCTTAAAAACTTATATTTAAAAAAAGTGATAACGAAAAATATTCTCCCTGAAATGTGAAGATTAAATAACCCATGCCACAGCCGTTTTGCCCACAATCCGTGTACAAATTTCTTGCTTATTTATAAAAATTCAGTTTTTAATATTCTGGCAAATTGTCAAGTCAAAGACATTGTATATGCTCAGGTGAATCGACATTAGCAAATGATAACAATTCTTATAATTCAAAACAAATATGCGCAAATGAGATAAGCATATATATATATATATATATATATATATTATATATATATATATATATATATATATATATATATATATATATATATTCTGAGGTGGCGAAACACGAATACTCGAAAAAAATTTATCTTCATCATCACAGAACTACCTGTGTTCACATAAAACGACTAAGGCTAATCACAAGTTTTATAAGATATATTTTATCAGTAACAATAGTATAGCTTTTATGTGCGAAGAGATAATCTGAATGGGATTGTTTCTTATCTCAATTGAAAAACGTGTATTTATCAGTTACTAACGCTACCCAAACTGATTTTTCAATTATATTACTTGCTTACGTTTGACGAAATATGCAAAAATATGATGCTCGTGACTAAATAAAATGCTTCAGCCCATAGTTCCAGTCCAGCACAATTCCTGCGAAACTACTGAGACTGGTATTGCCGGTCATATTTCCGCATTATTTTTCAAACCCCCTGAGAAAATTTTCAGTCTTCCACTGTCTAATTACCATGGAATGTCGAAACACGCCAGCAATTGTGACTGGTGGTAACTTTTCTGTTATGCAACTGGTTGACGGCAGGGTGGATCAGTGGTTCGATCAACAGGCTGCAAAGCAGACGTGCCTAGGTTCAAGACCTGTCGGCGACAAATTTTGAACAGGACGTAAAGAGTTCCCAATATGGACGAAACCCATTTTCTGAATGAATTGCCTTTTTTACATTATAAAATTCTTAGTTTATACTGACAATTGTATACTTAATTTGATTGGTTTTTAAATCAGCATCGCAAGCATGATTCAAATAGTATTTAAATAATATATGGTTGGTTTTCAGTTCAAGTTCGCAAATTTGATTTTATGATGTCTTTAGTCACTTTTTTGTACCAATTTTTCATAGCCTCTAAATATTTAACGAATCATTTTAATACGGGTACTATTAATAGGACTCAGACATCCAAAAGCCCGAAGCTTATAACCATCAATAATTGCGTGCTAAGGTTTGCCCCCGACTATTAGAAAATAATATTTCCATTTTTGTAAAACTGAGTGATTTACATAAAATTCTTACTTCACCTTCTTTACAAAACGCAGCCATTAATGGTATCCGTATTTGAATATGAACATGGCTTCAGAAAGGTGATAATTTAAATTGAATAGGCAATATTTACACAAAAATCGAGTCGAACACGATGTGTGCAACTCTACTGGTGGTGTGAACCGCATCTAAGCTTTGCAAATAATTTCGCTCAACCTATCGTTTGATTCTCGTTAGTCGATTTACTCTCGTTTCCGCTTTGCTAGTCATGGAAATTCGTTTGTGTCAGTGCTTGCAGTGTCAAATTTACCGCTGTGTTTGACTAATGATGAATTGGCCATGGCGATTTTTGTATAACGTAGGTACAAACAGGACCAGGATTAAATATGCAGGATACAATTTTTTAGTAAAAGTACTACATCTAATAATCAAGTGCATATATTTCTTGAGGATAACCTGTGGATTATTTAGACTCTACCTCGCTGCACTTTAAAAGCTTCCAATTAAATATATTTTGATTTATTTTATTCAGTAACATTAAGCAAAATTTGCCATGGAATTATAACTACAACGCTGTCAAATTGTACAATAGGTACCCGCAAGTAAAGAAGCGACTCGTGACGCAATTTTCAAATATTTCATTTTTAAAGCATTGTTTAAAATGTGTTATTCATAAATGTTTTGTTTTAAAATAAACTTGAAGTTAAATACGTATGGAAAGCCTCTTATGCATGACATTGGTGTAAATATTATGATCACTTTGGTTCATAATTTAGATAAACATTAATTTATACATATTAAGCAGAAAACTAAATTAAGGTGGATGCTAATTTCTATTTTGCACGCAGAAAATTCTAAATGGATTGAGGAATTTACTGATAAAGCCCATAATGGAGAAATTGTAAAAGCCAGAATTTGACGTGATAGAAAACTGGCCGATTTGGGAACTCGTAGACCTTCCAATGACAGTAGTAATTCAATCGTAGCTAATCGGATATTAAATTCACCAACATTAAATCATACGATGCATCAAGTTGACTGTTTAAGTGTGGTCTGAAGTTGGCTATTCCAAATGAAAGATCAGTTAGAAATGAGGTCATTACAGAGGCTGTCAAAACGGCGCAACTTCTTTCAAATAAGTACAAGTTTAAATTTTAATTAGACGTTTCCTCAATGTATTTAGCACAACATGCGGATGAACTTGAGACAATCTATGAAATTCGACGTCTCAGAAATTAGTTAATATCGAACGATGTTATATTTCTAAAAGCGGATAAATGTGGAGCTACTGATCTGATGAGTCAATCCTATTATAATGAGACCATGTTAGAACATTTAAGTTATGCGGAAGTAAACACTAAAATGAAAAAACCTAACGGAAAGATTACAAGGACAGGTATAATTATTAATCAATAATATGAATGCTAGTGATGAATTGGATTCTACGCATGGTAACGCACTCATACAAGGAGACACAGTTGCACCAATTTCGTGTGGTTTGGTTAAACTTCATAAGTCTGGTAACCAATTAAAAATTATTGTCAATGTACAACACTCACAAACGTATAAAATTTCTACGTTTTAGTGCTATATAATAAGAAAATATTCCTATTTTTCAGATCATTCATTGTTGAACGCGTATCACTTGGTTAAAATTGTTGATAAATTTGCACTGGATAAAGGTGATAGATTAGTCAGCTAAGATGTAGCATCTATGCCAAAATTTATACCGATATCTGTAGCCTTGGTTTTTTTCGACGTTTCCTAGTTGATTACCCCTTAATATTAGTAAGTAAAATGGCAATTGGCCACATCATGGATATGATATGTATATATTTATCTCTTCTACTTATTTTAAATTCGTGAAACAATTCTATAAACAAATTTGTCCGTCTCAATATCAAAAATATTTATGCTTCATTTGGAAAATAATCTTTTGAATTAGACACAAAATTTTACCTACGGTTCTTTGGATTACATATTAATGATCTGGAACCATGGGGTGATGAAATGGAAAAATTTTTAAATTTAACGAATCGAATGAACGAACTTCAATTTACCCTTGGGAAGGATTCATCAGGTGAATTACCATTTTTAGATGCCAAATTAATTAGAGTGGTTAAAAATAAGAAAGAGATAGTTTAGAAAGGATACTTACTCGGGAATCCCTTTAAGTTTCAAATACAATCCCACGTATCGTATGAAAATCTGCATCGTAAAATCATTAACATTAAGAAGCATTGGAGTAAACAGATATAAAGCATAAAAGGTTAGAATTAGGTAAACTAAGCGATATGTTCAAGGCTAACAGTCAGCCTCTTCATTTAATAGAAGCAACAATGATGGATGTCAATTAAATAATCAATGATTGCGCAAGTTGTGGAAACAATTATTCAATTCAAGTTTTCTAAAATGAAGTAAAAACCAATCTTATTGTATTTAAACAGAGCAATACTAAGGTCTTTCGTAATAAAATTTAATCCTAATTTGAGGTACATAATGGCTGATATAGGGAAGGAAAATCGTAAAGTCACGGTATTACCGGACTCTAAAATAAATAGAAAAATAAAATAAATATCTTTAAAATGATATATAAGCACCGTTTTAAAACAGCCTATTACCATATGCACTGGACTCCCTAAACAAAAAGAAAAGAGTGAATCCTTAGAAACATCAGGAGTTTATGAAATCCCATGCAATGATTGTGGTCATATGTATGTTGGTGAGACTATGCGTCCAATCAAGGCAAGAAGAGTCAAATATATAACTGTATGTAAGTATAGAAATGTTGCCAAATAGAATGTTGCCCGTCATATTGTGGCGATAGGACGCAGTGTTAACTGAGATGATTGCAAACGCATAGCAATATGTAGTCGTAACAGGATGACGTGATAAATTAGATAATCTGTCGATATTTAATTTAGAGATGATATATGAATGAAACAGCTGTTGAAATATTTTTAGGTTCGATTTGGTATACAGTGTTAGCTAATGGTTGAAAAGAACGATTTCATGAATCAGAATCAGAAGCTAGCCCCAGTAAAAGATTAAGGACATCGAATTACGATCGGCATAAAATTGAGCTTATTATATAATTAATATTTGATTATTTGTTCGGAATATAGTCCGTCTAAATTTCACTCTTTAAATATTCATTTATTTTTAAATCTCTTAGTGAGTTGAACGCTTATTAAAATGCTTCTATCTTCTTTTCTTATATGGATTATTAATTCGTTAAATAATTTTTTTGAATTTATTTTAACTTGTATGGCGCATTTCATGCACACAATTAACCTATTTTATTGAATATTACTTTTTGTGTCTTTCGCCTACCCTATTTATTGAGATCACTCAAAAAATGCAGCATTTCAAACGTTAAGTATAAAAAATTGTCTGACGCGTACAAAGGGTAAATTAATGTCTATTGACAATCATAGTGTTAGTACCATGTACCTTTTCGGTACTACAATGTTGATATCGGTTACTAACACAATAGCCATAGTGTTAGTATCCTTTACAGACTCAGTATATATATTATATAGAGTGATGGCATTAGCGAAGTCGCATTGTCGAGACTTTATATAATGTTAGCTTCACTAATGCAGGTTTGCACATTCGCCTAGGAGATTGTATCGTTCTTTTATCCTACATCCCTCACCCAAATATATAGTGGTTAAGGGGCGTAATACCAAAGCCTACTGAGTCGTCAGAAAACACGAAACGAATATGCATGAGATTATACTTTTTCCGTTCATGCTGCCTTTGGTTTATCCTTTTGGTCACAACTGAACTAATTTGTTACTAGGTTCGCAACACCTAATACATACTTGCGTATATATTAGTTCTCCGCAACAAACATTATTTAATCCTAAGAACAGTCTAAGTGGTTTGAGTGAAATTTCACACGTGCATGGCTCGTTCTGCTTTATATTTTATTCACTTAAAATGGCAGGGGGTTATGATGTGTGTTACTGATTTGTGTCACCCCAGCACCTGAAAATGTGAGGGCGACCTCAGTTACGTCATTTCACTCGATGCGTATAAAAAAATAGTCGAACGTGTGTAAACGGTAAATTCATACTTAGCCACTCCAGTTTCACCTAGTTGGATGAACATAAAAGTTATGGTTAAGTGCACACACACGTCAAGCAACTATCTGGAGAAAGTTTAGTGTGAAATATAAATGATATGACTAGAGAAATATCTCGATGGGTGAGCTGAAGAAGGCACCCGCCAAAGGATGTCGAAATATCTTCATCAAAAAATAACGAATTATTGCCATTATTCACAAGGCAAATCGCGCAATTTTGATTAATCCAGTTTCATATTTTTTTTCATTGTATTAAGTAAATAAGAACTAAGACGGTAGTTCTCTATGTTAAACGAACATTGGTTGCGCGGGCTATAATAACAATTACTTTTAATTGAGGTTGCGATCTTGATACAACCACCTGACCCATTACATAAATACATGTGTCAGTATAAACTAAGTTTTTTTATAGTGCTCTATAATGAAAGGTTTGGGATAGTTCGATGGAACTTCTGGGCTAAATAGATGCTACTCTGGAAACCTTTCAAAGTAAGTCCAGCAAGAAAAATTAGTTAGTATATGACTGAAAATTGTGTGTAGTGTGCGGCAGGGTGGCTCAGTGGTTAGAGCACCAGATTCCGAAGCAGACGTGCCCAGGTTCGAGCCCTGTCCGCGGCAAATTCTGGTCAGTACGTGATGAGTTCCCAATAAGGACGAAACCGGTCTACTGGATGAATTGCCTTTTCTACACTATACAATTCTTAGTTTATACTGACAAAATGTAAGTAATTAATGGGTCAGGTGTTTATATCAAGTTCGCAACCTTGATTAAAAGTAAAAGTTTGCTATGTGGTTCGACGACTGGTTAAATACGGTTGGATTGGTTTTTAATTCAAGCTCGCAAATTCGATTAAATATTACTGGCGGTAACTTTGCTATATTTTTAACACTCAAAACCTAGCAAACAGTGGACTAATTATTTGTGGTGCTTATTATGACTGCTTTTACACGATTTCTTTCCATCAATTATCAGTGACAATATTTATTGTGTTTCTTTTCATCAATTATCAGTGACTTTAAATTAATTTGGCAATCAGTCTGGATTTATATCCTCGTACTTTTTCAATCATTTACATGAATTCATCACGATTCAGCCGATTGTGTTTATTGTGACTATTTTTGCATAAGACATTTAATTGTGTTGACAATATATTATTTTGTTGTCGTCTAGAGCACGGTCTATTTGGTTTAACTGTGAATTGATTCATGCATTGCAACATAACATTAAATAAACGTCTGATAACACAGATGAGTCTTCTCACTTCACCCTTCGGAAAAATGTCAGAGACTAATCATGTGAACGGGTAGTGATAATAGCCAACAAGGGAAATGTAGGAATGGGATAATATTACTAAATAGACAGCTACCCCGCAAAACCTATTACAATAACTACAAAACCTCCTACAATTTAATTATTTTACATCTCTTAGATAGTTTACATTATCAGTAAAAGAGCAATAAATAAAGACATCGTATCACACACACACACACACATATATATATATATATATATATATATATATATATATATAATAAAAGTTAATGTCTGCCTTAATTAACACAGATTTAAAATTAGCAATAGTTTTGCCGTCATTTGCAGCATCAAAATGGACAAAAAGTCATATTATCACCGCATATGGTAAATTAAATCTCGATACGGTTATTATGAAAAGATAAAATAAAATAGATTAAATACGTTTGCTCAATATACATTGCGTAAAAAATAATTCTGACGCGAGATTTGGCTCTTGAACTCAAAAGAACTGACGTACTCAAAACTCAAGAGATAATCCTGTTACATATTTTTACAATTTCCGTCCACAGAAGTTTATAAGACGTCATAGTATTAAATTTATATATTATGTCAGGTGTTTATATCGAAATAATAACCTTCATTTAAGTATCTTCTCCATTTTCAAATGATATTTTATAACTGGATTTCATGTTACAGTTGCGTATTCAAAATTAAAATGAAATGCATATTTAGGTGTATGTCGATCGATAATAAATTTCTCCTTGTGAATTTTCATCATATTTTATCGCATCCACAACTCATTCAATATGTCATTTTGTATTGATGTACACTGAAATTTATTGATTAAATACTTAGCTTCATTTTGAAGTTTGATCTCAAAATTATTATTACATACAACGCCATGAAAATAAATGGAGTTAAATTCTGTCTTAAGCCCAATTTCTAAATCTTGCGGATTTCAGTTGATCTTCAGACCTACCTTTATTAAATAACTTCTCAAATCGTAAAAGCATCGTGTTAATATACTCTTAGAGAAATCATATATCTTTGCATCAATAGGAATTAAGATAAACTGAAAGCACTTGGCATAGTGGTTATTGTAGCAAAAGCCACCTTTAAGACAACCAACGAACAAAGGGTCTTATCTAGGTCGGGCATTAATTCAACAGTAATTCCTATTAAAGCACCCGTATAAAGATGAAGCATATGTCATGCAACAGAAGTAACTGATGGGTTAGAAACGTTGATTCAAGGACTGACTGCTCAAATGAACAATTTAACTGCAGAATTAGGCATAATTAAGTCTCGTCTGGACGATACACTGATAATAAACACCGACGATATCCGAGTGCATGGCCCATCCAATATAGGTGGACACAATAATGGCGACCGCGCCGAAGAGGAATCAGAAAGAAATATGCCGGCGTTTTCAGCCGAATCGACGAGTTATTTCAGACCGTCATCAGAATTTAAGCCCATGCTGGCACCACTAGATGTGGAAAGGCCACAGTTGTGGTTCGAAAAATTTGAAGCATCAGTTCGAGCCCAAGAATTTACATTAGAAGCACCTATTGTGCGTGTGGCTGTCCAGGAATTAGTGGACCGGACAGTAGCAGTCCAATTGGAATTGCCGGTCGACCTCACGTATGAAGAGTACAAAAGACGAGTGTTGGATCACTTCCGGGCCAGGCCTCAGGAGGTGTTTTCAGAATTGTACAGCCTCAAACCATTACTGGGTGAGATGCCCCTGGATACCATGGCACGCATCAAGCGGTGGTTCTCCAAGCTAACTGAGTCTTTACCCGGGTTGCAACCGCATGAGGCCATCATGTTTATGCTGCTGGATCCTACCAGATACGGTGCAATATCCAGCGCCCAGGGAGGCCTGGAAGAGAGACTTCAGGCTCTTCAAAGTTCGGCCATGATGACAAACAAAGTGGCAGCTGCAACTCCACGCATGGGTCCAGTTACAACATCTGGCAGGAGCGACATACCGTACTGGAATTCTTCGCGGCATAATAATCAATTCCGCGACAGACGGCAACAGCCAGTGGCCTGGAAGCAAAGTCAATATATAAGGACACCAGCTTCGACGAATACGTCATCTAAGCGTCAGCAAAACCAGTATACTGCTCCTAGAGAACGGCCAGTTCAGTGGGGAAATAGGGTCCACAATCTCACAAATAAAGGTGGTCGAGATCAGGGCACAAATATTAATCCTTCGGAGGCTCCGAGGGGTAGATCGAGTGAAGACCAGCAGAACAACCTAAAAAGTGTTCCGAATCAGATGGCCTTCGAAGAAAAAGAAGTATGGGAAACGTTGCCAAATGTAAGTAAGGATTTTTATTAAAGTTAAATTTTTAGAACTCTTCAACGGACAGCCAGTAATAATGCAATTGGATACTGGAGCTGATGTGTCGGTATTACCACTGACTTGGCCATTGAACAACGTAAAACCTACGAGAGCAAGTTTATGTCAGGCATCGGGCGCATCGATGGTGGCTGCGGGCGAGTGGGACACGAAATTGTTAATAAATGAAAATGTCTATCATATGTCTTTTGTTGTTGCGAATACGCAAACGCCCTTATTGGGACTTGATTTCATTAGAAAATGGGTTAAGACGATAGACTGTCAAAATAAGCGTGTATGCATATCGAGGCCTGAGAGAATAAATTCAATAAAGTCTATATGTACCCCTAAGATGCAGGAGGAGACCAGTTGTCTGCCTGGGTGGTGGAAGAATCTTCGAAACCAATATAACATTATATTCCAACTGCCTGATTGCAGCGAATGTCCAGGGCCGACGGTCGACCAGTTTAAGCTATGGCTAGAACTAAATGAAGGTTACGAACCACCAAAAGTATATGGTGCTCATTGTATTTAACCAGTCGTCGAACAACATAACAAAACTAGCGCCAGCCTGTGCTTTTCATTTTGTTCGATAACTAAAGTCTCGTCAGAGTACGATGGCAAAAGCTGACTATCGAAGATCAAACCGCATTGAATATATGGAAATCCAAATTGAGATATGCGACTCTCACCTCTAACAGTCTCGCATACATTATTGAGCGGCTGGAAATATCGGCTGCACAATTTCTATTCAGTCACGAACATTAACTACTGTTTGCAGCTTTCGCCACATATACATATAAAGGCAATACAATTTAACAATAATTGATTGCGCGGGTGGTGGTAAAAATTCTTTAAAAATCAAGTTTGCGAGCTTGAAGTAAACGCAATCCCATTGTATTTAACCAGTCATTGAACAACATAACAAAACTACCGCCAGCTGCAACGCACTGACGCGTTTCGACCGCACCATGATCATCGTCAGAATGCGATGGCAAACTGACTATCGAAGATCAAACCGCATTGAATATATATGGAAATCAAATTTGAATACGCGACTCTCACCTCTAGCAGTCTCGCATACATTGAACTTGACTGGAAATATCGGCTTTACACAATTTCTATTCAGTCACGAACATTAACTGTTTGCAGCTTTCGCCACATATACATATAAAGACAATACAATTTAACAATAGTGAAGTGCGCGGGTGGTGGTAAAAATTCTTTAAATCAAGAGTTTGCGAGCTTGAAGTAAACACCAATCCCATTGTATTTAACCAGTCGTCGAACAACATAACAAAACTACCGCCAGCTGCAACGCACTGACGCGTTTCGACCTTCCATAAATCATTACTTCAGACATTGGTTATTTGTAAAATGCAAATATATATTAATATATCCGCACTAAGAAATAAACCGTAAATGAGAATTTATTTCATTTGCTATCCTGCGCAATGTTACATTAGGAAGACAATATATTAATATAACCCTGCCAACTACTATATATATATATATATATATATATATATATATATATATATATATATGTGTGTGTGTGTGTGTGTTTATATAATCTATTTGTATGAACTAAAAATTACAAAATATATTAAATTAAAATTGATCAAATATATCAGGTTCGACTTTATTGAGCAGTCATTAGTATTTGCCTCAATTGACGTAGCCAGCACTAAAGCATCTGAAATTTTATTCAATGTCTCGCAAATCGTTCTCTACAACACACTTGTCATTCATACATAAACTTATGTTCTTTTGGACTGCAATTTCGATTTAAAGTGCCAAAAATTCAATTGCAGTCTATTGTTTTAAGTCAGGCGCCATATCAGCTGTAGATATAATATTAAATTAAAATATAATAACATAATGTGGTTATATATATATATATATATATATATATATATATATTTATATATTTATATATATATATATATATATATATATATATATATATATATATATATATATATACATATTATATGCATGCATGTGAAGTTTTGTTTGTACCAATCCTGTCATTAGAAATCAATTAAATATATATTTTCCGTGTAAACGAAACATCGCTTAATTTAGCCAATGATTGTTATCACCTAAAAACATTTTATCTTTCTGAGGCAGTGAATAACTGATAAAATTGTCTTAGGCGGGATTTCAACCAGAGTTTTGAAAATCAAATTCTACATCACAGAGACGAAGCATTTCACTCAATTTTCAGTTTTATACTAAATTATGTATAATGAACTGTTTTACATTTAAATGGAACCTCAAAGTTAACGCTGTCGAAACAAATTTCTACAGACAACTACCAATCGTAAAACAGACGTTATATGGAAAATATAATGCGTTACTACAGTTAAATACTGTTTGTTGCGAAGAACTAATATATATGCAAGTTTGTATTAGGTTTTGCGAACCTAGTAACAAATTAGTTCAGTTGTGACCAGAAGGATAAACCAAAGGCAGCATGAACGGAAAGTATAATCTCATGCACATTCGTTTCGTGCTTACTGGCGACTCATCAGTAGGAGCCGGTATTACGCCCTTTAACCACTATATATTTGGTAGAAGAATGTGGAATAATAGGACGGTACAATCTCCTAGACGAATGTGTAAACCTGTAATAGTGAAGCTAACATAATCTAAAGTCAACGACAATACGACTTCAATGCTAACTCACACTATATAATATATATACCGAGTCTGTAAAGGATACTAACACTATGGCTATTGTGTTAGTAACTGATACCTTTTTTGAAATCGATGAGTATCGGATACTAACACTATGGTTTCCGAGTCGGTACATGATACCAACCTGATGGATATAAATTTATGCTAAAGTTCACCCAAATTGAGAATTACAACAATTTCCGACCACCTGTTACTCCAGTTAAACCATACACTCTGGCCTTCATCGATATCAGTTATCACATTTCGCGGTAAGCATGACATCATTTAATTCAATATATTACAGTTAAATACTGTTTGTTGCGAAGAACTAATATATATGCAAGTTTGTATTAGGTTTTGCGAACCTAACAATTAGTTCAGTTGTGACCAGAAGGATAAACCAAAGGCAGCATGAACGGAAAGTATAATCATGCACATTCGTTTCGTGCTTACTGGCGACTCATCAGTCTTAGGAGCCGGTATTACGCCTTTAACCACTATATATTTGGTAGAAGAATGTGGAATAATAGGACGGTACAATCTGTTTTACTATGACATATTTAAAAGAATGTTGACAAGATTGCCACGAAAATTTCATATATGAACTTGATCAAGATCAGTACCAGTAACTTTACTGAAATTCCAGATAATCCGTGTGGTTGGTAAGCTCACTTGCAGTGACAACGCATGGAGTCGATACACAATAGCTTCTGCAAAACGCAAATCCAATTACTCTAGCCTTGATTGATAAATTTTATCACATTTCACGATAATTATGACATCATTCAATTCAATATATTACAGTTAAATACTGTTTGTTGCGAAGAACTAATATATATGCAAGTATGTATTAGGTTTTGCGAACCTAGTAACAAATTAGTTCAGTTGTGACCAGAAGGATAAACCAAAGGCAGCATGAACGGAAAGTATAATCTCATGCACATTCGTTTCGGGCTTACTGGCGACTCATCAGTAGGAGCCGGTATTACGCTCTTTAACCACTATATATTTGGGTGAAGAATGTTGGATAATAGGACGGTACAATCTCCTAGACGAATGTGTAAACCTGCAGTTGTGAAGCTAACTTCATATAAATTTTCGACAATGCGACTTCGAAGTCAATTCATATTATATATATATATATATATATATATATATATATATATAGAGAGAGAGAGAGAGAGAGAGATAGAGAGAGAAAGTGTCTGTCAAGGTACCAGCACTCTGGCTATTGTGTCAGTACCTGATACCAACACTACGGTTGTCAAAAATTTACATGGTACCAACACAAAGGATGTCAATGTATGCTAAATTTCACAAAAATTGGGAATTATAACTTCATTTCCTGAACATCTGTTACTCAGACAATACAAAAAACTCTGGCCTTGATCGATAACAGTTATCGAATGTCGCTGGCCTTGATCGATATCAGTTATCGAATGTCGCGGCATCATTCAATCAAGTATATAATAGTTAGATAGAGTTTATTGCGGAGAACTCAAATAATTAATCTGTGGGGAGATATGTTTATATATTTTGCGATAATATCTAAATAAAGTAGTACATCTGTTAATTGACGATGGCTTTTTCGGCTTTGTTGCTGAAAGTTAAAATTAAAGGGTGTCCGTGTTATGCAAAAGCATGTCAATAAAAGATTTGATTTGACTGTTAACTGTATGAAGAATATGAACTTCGTTTCGTTCAGCATGCGTAATATAATTATATAAATCAAGTTTGCGAGCTTGAAGTAAACACCCAATCTCATTGTATTTAACCAGTCGTCGAACAACATAACAAAACTTCCGCCAGCCGCAACGCACTGACGCGTTTCGATCTTCCATGATCATCATCAGAGTACAACGGCAAACTGACTATCGAGGGTGAGACCGCATTGAATATATATGGATATCAAAGTTAGATATGCGTCGCTCACATCTAGCAGTCTCGCATATGGTCTTTTATTTCAACGTTGTCTGCTGTATCCATGGATATTAACAAGAACTTGCTCTATCAGGAAGGAACGACAATAATGTGGAAGGAGTCGATTTTCTATCTTATGCAATGTTTAGTTTATGCAAATAATATTAAAATAAGCTGTTCGGCCGCATAAGCTATCTTCTTTATCAGACTATGGGAGTTCGTTTTTCAGGCTTAAGTCTTAGTAGAGCTATTCATCATCCAATTAGACTGGAAAGATATATGTTAAGTATATATTATAAATTAAATTGACAAATAAATGTTTACATATTAAATTCAGCTACTAAGTAATAAAGGCCGCATTTTTAAAATATGGGCTGGATTCACTTGTTGATGTCGCTATTAATGTGTTTAGGCTCAAAATAGCGACAGCGTCTTTTAAATAGATACATTATACAATTGGAAGAATAAATTTAAGAGACATCCTCATTTGGATAGACACCGGTTTAGGCAGAATTTGCGATTTACTCAAAAAGTACTACGACTCAAAATACATTTTCAGCTTCCTATTTTACACCAATCAGCCGAGAGTTTTTTCTGAAACAGAGTTGAGCACGTACGCATCCATTCAAGAGCAAGCTTTTGGGAAATTTTAAACTCAATTGCAAATTCAAGTATACGAAATATAGAAGGTGTGGAATGGCTTAAACAAACATACACGCTGAGCGCATACTCACACAAAGTCTGCATTACACCATAAAACAGTCGAAAACAAACAGTTTATATATATATATATATATATATATATATATATATATATATATATATATAAGATATGTGTGTGCAGTAATAGGCGTACAAGGTATACGCAGGCACAAATTCATACAAATTGAACGGTTTTGATATACGAACATTATCTGACTGGGATACGAGCAAATGCGCAAACATTCAAGTGAATTGGATTACAGCAATAACAAACTTCAGATTGTGCCTCAAAGAAGCAGCTCTTAAAGCTGTCGAGGTATTTTATTGCACGCGCTACTCTTTTGTGGATTTACAGTGTATGTCAGTGTTCGAGGTAACAAGTCAACTTGCAACTAAACTATGTAATTGATGATATACCGGTCGGTCTCAACTCAACAGATTAGCTATGCTACTGGTGGTTAAAATGATACTTATGTTTGGTTGGAATATAGTTAATAACAGTGTAAGTAAAAGCTTAGGTTAAATAGTAATTGAGAACATTGCTATCAACTACAGGATATTGACAAAAATAACCAATTACTGAAATGTAGGCAAGGCAGATAATTTTCACTAGAGAAAACGGAAGAAATATCGCGATTTATTAATGAACAAAAAATTAGGCTAACTGACTGTCAACGATAGTACTGGTGTTCATCTATGTGTATTTTGTTAATGTGTTTGAGTGTTAGTGATTGTGTGTGTCTGTGTAATTCTTTTGTAGTATTGAGAAAAACTTGACCACTTGAGAAGGACGAACACTGAGAGTATGTAACAACATTTGAGGTAATGCTGATTCGCGACATGATAATATTGTTACCGAACCGAAGTAAGTATCGGTAAGATATTTTGCTTTCAAAGGCAACTAGTAATCCGAATATGAACTAACTCTTAAAATCAAAATAGTGTATTTATGTACACAACTGACTGAATTCACGTGTTATACAATCCAGCGGTACACGCACCGAGACTGCGAAGCCTAGAGTGGCGGCAGGCATGTCCCTACTCGAGTATTTCTCATTTTCATACACCAAGAATAAGACTGCAGTACATTTGTAGAACACCCCCTTTGAAGTAGTCATTAGAAGAGTGATTTCTCTCACCTCCACTCTACTTTACTACACTATGTTTATTCAGTCTATGCCTTGTTGCATACCAGTAGACTCAAATATGTACCGTTGTATATTGCTAAACAAATTTATAATAAAATGGTAAACGTTGTTTTTGGATGCATTTTGTTTGTGCACCGCGCCGCAATTGCATTGAGTGGGTCAATTTCTCAATATCTCGGCTGTGCACTCTGCATTATGAGAAGTATGTATTTTAGAATTCAGTTGATACAGTATTCACTTAGCTGCTATGCCATATTTTGTAGTGAGAATACAAATTTACCCTCTAGACAACGAGATTGTACTCAACATTGGATGGTGTACATTGGACTACATGTTTGCATAGCATTTTTATTGAAACACACAACTACATACCAATACACGTACACACCCACAGACGCCTACACATAAATATAAGTAAATTATGCATTGGTGTGCATCTCGGAATGCATTGCAATCGCAATTCTCAACGCGGTTCCAGTAAAAAAAACCGTGCATTTTACTTTTCGCCTCCTTCCTTTGAGAGCTCTTTCTATCGCGTGTGCTCTCTCTCTCTCTCTCTCTCTCCTCTCACCAATGAATTTTTAATTCATTTTGTGAATGCACTGTATCGCCTCAATTGCCGTCTCTTTCACTCTATCTCATCCTGTTGACTGCATCATTTGCCTTTGTTTTCTTTTGCTATTTGGCAGCTCAGTAAATTTGCAGTCGAGATGCAGGCGAGTGCACTTTACCAAAAGCTGTCTTTCGCTTCCAAATTTACCATTGTGCTCAGACGAGCTATAGTACGTTTCACGTACGTGAATACAGCTCATTGTGTGTAGTTGTGCGCGTGTGTGTTTTAACCTTAAAATATAAAGGTATTATTGTGTCAAGCTACCGACTACAAATTCTAATACTTCATGTACACTGTAGGCATACCGATGCAGTGTAAATTTTTATGCCCAATTTACAAAAAATGGAATTAGAGCAGCAGTACCAGTGATACTAATGTTGCTGTTATAATTATCGATGTTTTGTTATTATTATTATTATTTTTATTATTACCGATTATAGCAACTGCCAACTGAAGACTGCAATTTAAATTGTACTAGCATACTAAAGGACAGGCTCAAAATAGCTACAATTATTTGGCATAGTAGAACTAATTGGAGTAGTTCTACATGGACAAGTACCGTATCGTACTCAGCTGGTATAGCTTTTCCTGTGCTATTGCAAGTTAACCAACCCATCTGAGGAAATGTAAACAGACACAAGACTACAATACGATGAAGAGGCAAGAATAGGCGAAACAGTTTGTGTACGGGACAGAATGAGAAAGACGGAGAGGGGAATAGTGGGATGTATACTTTAAATCAACTTGAAATTTTGTGCATTAATTTGAGAAAGAGAAGGAGTCAGTGAGCGTACTCCAGTCCAAGAGAGGGAGACAATGTGAGCGGAATTGCGCAGGAGATCGAAGAAAAGCAAACTGTAAATTGAGTAAACTTGCATGCTATTCTGATGTACTCCACACGACTGCAAACATTTCTAAAACTCGGCAAAAGTCAGCCGGTGCCACAATATTGCAATATTTTTAAGGTTAACTTTGCGCTGTAAGTAGAGCAGTTATTTGTACTGTTCTAGAATCAAGTGTAGCTTTGATGCATTCTCTGTAGTTTTTTGCGTTGCTCGTAGAATACAAATCAGCATTCACAACAGAGTTTTTCGCCTGCTTTAATTTTGACTTACAGCGGATTCGACTCATTCCGTTTTTCCCGATTTTGAGTTTATTTGTCGCTGTTATTGTTAACTTACCATTTTTGATTTCTTAATCGGATTAATATCTATTACTGTGCGCATGCAGAATTAATGTAACACGATGAGTGGGAATGTTATGATACATCTGCAAGACACTCAAATGGCATTGTCCACCGTTCAGAGTATCGAAAGTGATCAAAAGTTGGTGGAGCCACAAAAGTATCAGCATCTACATCGAGACTCGCCCCTACACAAAACATTTGAAAGACCTCGTCTATCATTTTCTATTGAACATTCCAGTGATAACACAAGCATTTTGCAAAGATTCAGAAAAGACACAGAGAGTGCTACGTTCCAGTACCTGCTGAACAATTCTGATTATCCATCTGATTCAGTTGGAATGCAAATCGCGAATCTTGATGAGGAACAATCAGTTAACGACATTCTGAAAACCAGAAAGTCTCAACTACACGAAGCACCGTCAACAGATGATGCTATGGAATATGACGATGAGGAGGTGAGCGAGGATCGAAACACTCAGGATTTGATGACACCGCAGGAGTCAGCAAAAACTGGACTAAGAGCATCAGTCGAAGAACCATCAGAATCTGAAATGAATTTTGTGACCAAAGACATCCGAACTGGGCTGACATACAGTTATCAGCAGAAGAAAACTAAGCAGGAATCTAATTGCATGTTGCAATCTAACGTCAATTATGAAGAGGTGGCTTATTTCGACGGTGATGAATTGGAAGAAGATAGCGCCGGTGACTCCTCGCCATTGTACAGTGAGTCTTCTTCCACGAATAAGCAGAGTCCGCAATCACCAGACTCTGCTGAAAAAACAGGAGACGATAAAGTTGCACCTAATTTGGAACCGGGCCAGGAGAATATCGAGTCGCGTACAAGCGAGGACAAGCGGACTCGGAAGTATATTTGCCGCTATTGCCATAAAGCATTTAGTTTGATGAATGTTCTAAAGGTACATGAACGCATTCACACAGGCGAGAAGCCGTATGTTTGTGAAATTTGCAACAAGGCGTTCAATCAAAGTGGTAAGAATAGATCAGTGCATAATCGTTGAACAATGTTCTAACATTTATGTCTAAATATTATAAAATTTACGCATTTAATGCGATAGGTCACGCCATTAATTAGCCTAGAATTAGGCCAATTCAAATTATCTTAAGGCGTACATAAGTATATATGTCGCCCAAATAATCGTATCGGCTTTACCAGTATATTCATATTCCTTCCCATTCGGGTAATCCTCGAATACTGTATTGACATTAAAGTTTCACCTCGAATATTTGTTTCGAGAATTTTTGATGGTTTAAAAATAATTATCCATTAAATATAGCACTAATTTAAATCAAGGTTCTGACCTTGATATAAACACCAATCCCATTATAAATATTTATATCAGCATAAACTAAGCATCATATACTGTGGAAAAGCCCTGTCTGTGGCAAATTCTGGACAGAACCGGACGAAACCGGTCCACTGGATTAATTGCCTTATCTTAATTAGACAACGATTATTTTTTACCGAAAAATTTATATATTTAATGGTATGTGTGTTTACATTAATATCTCATCTTTGATGTAAATAAATGTTATCACCGCTTGTGCAACCAATTTTCGTTTAATTATAATCTGTAGCCACTAAAACGCTTTATATAAGCTTGACTCGCATTTATTAATTATTTTAGTTTGTGTGAAGCCTGTATGAATTATAACTCAAAAACATGGACTACGTTAGCAACATCGAACACCTATGACGCAAACGTACAAAGTGCAAATACTATTTCGCTTTCACATACGTGATAAAAATATTGTGGAGCATCTTTTTTAAACAGTGCTAGAAAGAAAAAAATATTGTGTAACAGGCGCTCGAAAATGAAAATGCAGAATAGTTTCAGCTATCTGTTAGTAAAAATGCAATATTCTTTGCTGACATGTACACATTTGGCCATTTTGTACAATATTTACTATATATTCCTTAAAAGTAAATGGTTTTTTCGTAATGCTATCATCGTTAGAGCTGATACCACAATTGAGGACGAGGGACAATTGATAGCATTCGTAGGTCGGTAAAATTTTGATTCCGTTACATTTGCAGATGCACGGCTTTTTTATGGATTGATGGGTTCTCACTGGTCACTTGACTCTGAAGCCGTCCTCACACAGCTTGTCCAAAAATGTTATTGAATAAAGATTTTCCGAATTTCATGTCCGGTATATCTGCAAATGAATTTTATGCCGCCTGATATGCAATGGAGAACACATGTTGAATATTGCTTTCAACTGAAATATTATATTCTTATTGATGCATTTAAAATGTATAACGAATAATGCGAAGTGGAGCATCAGAATATTTTTTTTTAAATACACATTTGTTTTTTATATACACACAGACAAACACGAAATTGTATTAAGTCAGTCGTTACTTTAGTGAATACTCGTGCATATTTCTTTGGTACTACCGCAGAAAGTGATAACAAATTATTTAAAATGACAGTGGTTGATTATGTATGTATGTGTATATATATATATATATATATATATATATATATAAACAGAAAATGTCAATCTTCTATGTGCATCCGGATAGAACTCATTGGCGAGATACTTTTACTCTCAATTTATGCCTCCTGACGTTCATCTGACTGGTATCTAAACTAAATCAATGCAAGTTTTTGGTTTAAAAATCTGCTGAGGAGGTGGCAGTTAGATTCACTCACCCTCAATTTTCCGCGTCCTAATGAAAGATTTAGTGGGTACTTGACATCAAATCCTTAGATTTATTTCTTGTGGCAATAAACATAATTATCCGGATGGGCTTTCCTGATCTGCATAAAGTAGTTGCGGCGAAGCGAATAAATTATTAAATTTTTGAAGATACCGACCCGTTTCAAATTACCAGATAACTTATATTGTCGAATTAGCTGACGACTGACTGAATGGCGGCGTGTTGTTTTATTTTATGCATCTGATCATTATTCTGCATATTGCCGACTTTTTTGGCATTCAAATTATAAGCGTATAAAATGGGCAGTTTTTGAGCGCAGTTAATTGCTCTTTGGATATCTTCACAATTTTCCAATTATAGAACGCCATCATCAGCGGAGAAAATATTACTTTTAATCAAGGTTGCGAATTTTATATAAACACCTGATCCATTAAATACATATATCTGCCGCAGACAGTAAGTAATGATTACCCAATAAGGGTGAAACCTGTCTACTGGATGAATTGGCTTTTCCAAACTATAAAATACTTACTTTATACTGACAAATGTATGTACATAATGGGTTAGGTGCTTATATCAAGTTCGAACCTTGATTAAAATTAGTTGTTATCACCATCCGCGCAACCTATGTTGGTTTAATTTAATTTAAATGTGCAATAGTGTATTATGTGTTGCGTACCTAGTTTCAAATTAGTTCAAGTATGACCAGAAGGATAAACCAAAGTCAATATGAACAGATGGTATAATCTCATGTGCACATTCGTTTCGTGCTTACTGGCGACTCATCTGTAGGAGCCGGTATTCCACACTTAACCAAACATATATTTGTGTGAGGAATGTGGAAAAATTGGAGGGTAAAATTTCCTATACGAATATGTAAACCTGATGTAAAGAAGCCAACTTCATAAGAAGTATTCGACAATGCGAGAAATAATATCAATAAATACGCTCCAAACATTATTTTTGGCAATTCATCAAATGCAACATTTTTGCGAACTTTTTTCAAACCTGATATGTTGTTGGTGAAAAACTTAGAGAATGTCTTTCATGCTTCTGCTTAGATTAACGCTATGTTTATAGAACGGGTAGATGCGTGTTTGAATCGATCGAACACTTCTGGCTACGGCTGATTATTTCTTGTGAACTGTCAGCAACATCTCTAGGTTTCATTTTATAAAAATTGCCAATTTTTTCTTACCCAATTGAAATTCCCCTATAATACAGATTAAGTTAGTGTAAATTTAAATAACGTTCATACAGTATTAAATTTTATGTTATGAGTGTGTAAACGAGTAGTATAACATTAAAAATTTATAATTATGTTGCACTAAGTTGGTGAATTTTCTTATTGTCATGACAAAATAAGGACTTTTCTGCATTTGTCAACTAGTCAGGTCCTTATAAGATTTGCAACGCCATACTGGCTTTCACTGAAAGATTGAATTGAAAATGTGCCATTTATCTTCGCGACAATGTGTCAAGTAACATCTGCAATTCGCTTTGGCACAACAGCATATGTCGAGCTAGTTAGTTTCCCATGTCAAATAACTGATAGAGAGGAAATTAGAACAAATTTTGACTATTTTTCACTTAGTTTGTGAAGGCGGTTCTAATATCATGTCCTGAGTGCATACGTAATAGAATGGAAACTTGTCGGTGAATTCCGAAAAACGTTATTTTAGATGTCATCCGTTTAAATGCAAGCAAAGGTGGATAAGCAAAAAGGAGAAGACGGAATGTTCAATGATTGATCGTCAAAACGAATTACTCTATTTAGTTTAAACGAAATTTCTGAATAGCATTATGCGTTAGCTAATAAAAATGCATCGAAGTAGTTAAAACTTATTGAAAATGTTGATGTGAATGCACAAACCTTCTTCAAAAACGCATAATATAAGATAATTAAGATGACAGTTTAACCTTTCTTTAAATAGAAATAACAGTAAGAATAATTTTGATGATAAAAAATTTGAATAATCAATCGATGATTAAACTAATAATGCTAAAACTAATAACAGAAACAATATTGGAGTTTATGCTAATTAAGGATTGTGTCTTTCACGAGGATAATTATACTGATTCCTTTGAGGATAATAATGTGGAAAGAAAGTATATAAGCTTAAAATTTGCTAATAACTGAAATTGATTTGACAGATAATGAAGGAGACTACAATGGTAAAGTCGATGCCAATTTTTATATTTTGGTATGGATAAGTATAATTTTATGGCAACTTTGGTCATGATGATTATAATTGTTTTGAAATTGTGGGCTTTTTATCGTGTTAGATATGTCGACAATGAATTCCCATCGAATGTTGAGCTCGAATACATTGACAATGTCAATGTTTGTGAAGATTATTATATTTAAACTGATTTTGAGGTTACTTTTGAAGATTTGATCACGTGTTTCACAATGATGTTGTTTTCTTGAAAATGTGCAATTGGTTATCAGGTCTTGTGTATCCAGTAACAGATTAGTTCAAATAGGACCGTCCAATTGTCTTACATTTCTTGGCCAAATTTATAATTGGTTAAAGGCGTATTAACGGCTCCTGTTGGTGACTCGCCAGTACGCACAAAACACATTTCTACATGTGATTATACCTTTCATTCAGGATGACTTTGGTTTATCTTTCTTACTCTATTTGAAATTAAACGGACGTTGGCTATGCGGACGGTGATACAAATTATTAAAATCAAAGTTGTGATCTTGACGCAAACAGCAGTCCCATAATTTACATACATTTGCAGTATAAAATAAGTGTTGTTTAATGAAGACAAGGTAATTCATCCAATAGAAAGATTTCTTCTTTATTGAGAACTCTTAATTTACCGTCCGCGGCAACTTATAGACAGTACGTGAAGAGACCCTAATAAGGACGAAACTGGCCTACTGAATATTTTGCCTTTCCTATTTGAAATAATTTATTACAAGGTACGAAACACCTAGTAACCAACTGCATATATATTAGTTCTCTGCGAAATACAACATCTAATTTTTCTTCAATATTAGTTTACACATTTGTATATGTAGTAATTATCGCTTAAATGAAAAGAGACGCTAAGTTCGCTTTACGATGGTGAATCGTTAAATCAAATGTGCGATTTGTGGTAAGTTAATACCAAAAATTGGACTTTAATATGCTTCTCCATTCATGCTTTAACAATTGCCAAAACATATATTTGATTTTGATAAATAAAAATGTGGCAAGCTTGTTTTCTACAGGTCGAGATATCTGCAGCATTCTGCTTTAGTTCAAGTTAACAATTTATTTAATCATATTTCATTGCTTAAATTAATAAGATAGCAAATGAATCGCACACCAATTTTCAAAAGTAAGCTTAGCTACTCGACTTTCTGATAATTAATATTTAAATGTAGTCCAAAATTCCTGACAAGAAACATGTCTAATCTAAATAGAGTACCGATTACAAACTAATGAAATCAGGTTCGCGGGTGAGCAAAATACAGGCCTATGATTTAACCTACATTTAAAAAATGTTGTTTAACGGTGTTTATATGTTGAGACAGTTGCATGAGACTGACTTGTCCCGTTATTATAATGAATATAACCTGTACACGATTATTGGCATTTATATTGAACATATCACCGTTCATGCAATCAACATCATAAAATAGTTCATATTAAAGCCTAATAATACCTGAGCATCTTCTTTGCGGAAAGCTAAATACTTTCATTGCCAAAACCTCTAAATTAAAGCGACCATCATTTAGGCCTAATACTTCCATTAATTTTTGCTTTAACTAACATTATTAATTTTGTACTTTATTTACCTTTCATTGTAATCAAGTATGCGATCTTGATATGAGCACCTGGCCCATTAATTACTTACATATTTCAGTATAAACTAAGAATTGTACAGTGTAGAAGAGGCAATTCATCCAGTAGACCCGTTTCGTCCTTATTGGGAACTCAACCTTGATTATAATATGTGTTATCACCGCCCGCGCAACCAATGTTCTTTTAATTATATAGATGTTCATTTCAATACCACTTTCCCGTGACGAATACAGCTGGCTGGAGTGTTCAATTATTATCCGAAGAGCGAAAACTATTTGTAAACAGCGAAATCTGTTACTCTTGTTAACATATTTAGTCGATCCGGGGCATGTAGCTGACACGTTATAAGACAATGGCATTTTATTTAAAATGGCATCAGTGAACGGTAACTTTTGACGTAATTCTGTATAATTTCATAGAAAAATCAGGTAGACAGCGGATGCAAACACCTCGTATAGCAACACAAGGAAAAGATAACTAATCCATTCCCTTTAAAGCTTATTTTGTGAGTAAATGCAGAAATATTTTCAAACTTCGTTTAAATTGTTTCGTATGCAGAGAATTTAACGAAAAATATTTTTTCCGCATGATCAGTAATTACAAAATCTCCAGTGGGAATTTTTTTAAACGACATCTAAATTGAGGCATTTTTTCGTAATAACATGAGGCTTGCAATATAATGTTGACTGCCTATTTTAAGGTTAAACTACTATTTCATTGAAAATGTCTGTATTCTGTACGCGGTATTAGAGAAGATAAAAGACAAACACTTATTACCATCATTAATAAATAATTATTTGTCAATAATATAATCTCATATTTAGCACTTTCTATGAATATAGGAATATTTAGTTTTTCAACATATGCATATCCAACGAAATTTACAAAATACATTATTATACATATTTTAAATATTATTACCGATATTTTTAAAAGATATAAATGTTTCATGTTAACGTTTCACACAAGCGCACACGTACATTATGTATATATATATATATATATCTATCTATATATATATATATATATATATATATATATATATATATATATATATATATATATATATGAGTGAGAAGAGAAAGAAGATTAATCCATTTAATAGCATTTATTAGTAAATGTCCATTCTTCCAGTATCTATAGCCAATATTCTCGATTCTCGTTCATCCATTACCTAATAAATGGCTAGATATATATATATATATACATATATATCTGTTCACAAAACGTGACATAAAAAGCAAATAAAATCCATCAAGGAATAGAAGAGTGGAAATTTACAACAAAATCCAATTATTCCACATTCTTCGACCAAATATATAGTGGTTAAAGGGCGTAATACTGGCTCCTACTGATTAGTTGCCAGTAAGCACGAAACGAATGTGCATGAGATTATACTTTCCGTTCATGCTGCCTTTGGTTTATCCTTCTGGTCACAACTGAACTAATATGTTACTAGGTTCGCAAAACCTAATACATACTTGCATATATATTAGTTCTTCGCAACAAACAGTATTTAACTGTAATATATTGAATTGAATGATGTCATGCTTACTGCGAAATGTGATAACTGATATCGATGAAGGCCAGAGTGTATGGTTTAATTGGAGTAACAGGTGTTCGGAAATTGTTGTAATTCTCAATTTGGGTGAACTTTAGCATAAATTTATATCCATCAGGTTGGTATCATGTACCGACTCGGAAACCATAGTGTTAGTATCCGGTACTCATCGATTTCAAAAAAGGTATCAGTTACTAACACAATAGCTATAGTGTTAGTATCCTTTACAGACTCGGTATATATATTTATATATTATATAATGTGAGTTAGCGTTGAAGTCGCATTGTCGTAGACTTTATATGATGTTAGCTTAACTATTGCAGGTTTACACATTCGTCTAGGAGATTGTACCGTCCTATTATTCCACATTTTCTACCAAATATATAGTGGTTAAAGGGCGTAATACCGGCTCCTACTGATGAGTCGCCAGTAAGCACGAAACGAATGTGCATGAGATTATACTTTCAGTTCATGCTGCCTTTGGTTTATCCTTCTGGTCACAACTGAACTAATTTGTTACTAGGTTCGCAACACCTAATACATACTTGCATATATATTAGTTCTTCGCAACAAACATTATTTAACTGTAAAATATGTAACAATATGTTCACATAAATTAACAAAAGATATATTTCATCGTGCTCCAATTGGTGATTGACGCTCCTCAGTATGCAGGTCGGCTTCGTCCTCAATTGTCAATCATGGAATACTCGCTTTAATAGGCGAACCGGGGCTCGAACTGGAACATCTTCGTTTGGTGTTTTGTAGCTCATAAAATTGCGCGACCTGAGCCGCGCAGTACACACCATGTAAATTTCCATGCCAACTCATGTTTTTGCTCCTTCCTTCATTCAGGCGAAGCATTGTAGGCATCAATTTTGACAAATAGATCTAAATATCACACTCGATACTTTGTTATATAACAGATAACATTCCATTGGGAAGTAATATTTTATTAAACTATTACAGAATTATTTTATAATATATATATATATATATATATATATATATATATATATATATATATATATATATTTCATGTCTCAGCTAATGGTGGTGTAAGATATACTATGAAATTCATCAATTATACACATATCATCTATTATGGGCACTTATCAAGTACTCTACAGTACAATCCCCTTTCTAGACAGTTGTAGCAATCAAATATTGTTTACCACATTAGTGCCAAATATTAACAAACACGTCTACTTGATAGATTGAGTTGGCTATATTTTGCATATTAATTTGTACTTACACCATATATATATAATATAATCCTGAAAATATATTAGAATTCAATATCCATTTCCCAATTATAGCCCATTAAGTGTAGCCCACTTGAAATATAATTGTAAAGCGAGGCAGAATACGCTCCATCTGAAGTTTAGTCTGAACAACGAAACATCAAGTTATACATAGAAGAACACTTCGGGCAACGTGCAACTTTGTTCGCATAGCGAATCAGTTGCAATACTGAAAAGAAAAAATTCCAGTTCGAAGCCCAATGGCAACATTTTGTGCAACTAATTCATGAGTGCCCAAAATGTACAAAACATATCAACTTGTTGAATCGTATTCGCAATCTTTGAATACGTTTATTACATATTGACGATGAAATAAGCACGCATATATATATATATATGTATATATATATATATATATATATATATATATATATCTATATTACAAAGGCATCGAATGGAAATATACCCTTCGTATGGAACTATTAATATAAATAGTTAATAGAACAGTTCTTGGTACTATAGAAATAATAGTTCCAACGAAATCGCTTCGTCCCGTTCGCATTTTTAAAATATACTTTAAATTTTACGGTTGAATGTATTCAAACATAGTTCTAAAATTTTAACAGAGTAAAATGAAATCGAGCTCTTGAAGTACGAAAATGAATCAATAATGTCACTGTGTGATTTTTATATTTTATAATATTATAATATTCGAATACTTTTGCTGATTCAGGTTCAAATGTAACTATTAAGAAGTTTTAATGAGTTGTCAAGGCTTTACATTTTTTTGACTGAACTGGTTCTTTTTACAATAATAATCATACAAGAGCCCGAGAAACAATTTCCATAAAATGGGTACACTTACTATATATATGCTGGTCTAAAATAATGTTGTGTTCAAATATATTATATATGAGTTTTTTGCTTAAGCTCTTTTGGTTTAGATCTATAAGGAAACGAGAAATAATTGAAACTTTATTTAATATATTAACTATTAACAGGTTCACTAAATCGACACAAGAATACTCATAAGAAACGGTGTGTAGATACGCGTGGTCATGATTGCCGCATATGTGGAAATCAATTCATTCACCAGAGACAGCTTATTGAGCACGAAAAGTGCGCACACCGTTTAGAGTTACATTCCTCTGACAAGGCAGAGTCAATATCAATCAATAATAGAAAGCCAGATTCGCCACCAACCTCCTCACCAAATGGATTCTTTTCAGAAAGAATTTGTGAAGCTACCTTCTCGGGCCAAAGAGAAACTTATGCAGACATGGCAGTGAGGGAATGCCTGAAGTTGAATTCAACAGCCCACTCTCCAAACGAAGAAAACAGTTACTCGGCCACACAAAATGCCAGTTCATCAAGCGTAAGAAAAGACGAAAGTAACTTGCTTGCACAGAGCATTGAAAGCGCATTGCGAACTGTGGTTGATTCACTATCGTTTAACGCGCTCAAAGATCCCAATAATTCACAAGCATTTCCCATGCAAACACAGACAAAAAATCTGCTGCAGTCCGCAATAGTTGACATAGTACCCACGATGACTGCGACAAACGAGAATAATACATTCACAAACAAAACAGACTTACAGTCTAATACACTTGTCTCCGATAAGTTTAAATTGTCCAAAGATTGGACGTCTGGAGAATTGTCAAACTATCAGTCAAGCGGAACAAATTTTAACTTTAAAATATTTGATGTACTTAAGGAAAATTATGGTAAACATAACGATAATTGTAATAATGCCAGTGGTGACAATGACAGACCGCAGATAAATCTTGTTGAAGGTTTACAAGAGTTTGAGCACAGATTTCTCGGTCCAGAATCTACACCAAATCAACTATATTCGTGTTATGAAATGACAAACAACATCCTAACTACATGCAAAAATGCGGAGCACAGATTTGGTGAACAATCCGTTCCTGCCGATGCAGATAAAAACAATTTCCTTGACTGTGATATTTGCGGGAGTAAAACGATACCGAAATGGGAATTAGAAGAGCATATAAAACATCATTTTGTGCAGAAAATGGGTAAGTGAAGTTAATAGTGCCTCGCCCTTCTATTATGCAAATTATTCTTGTACGTGTTGAGATTTGAATATATATAAAGCTTCAATAATCGAATGAGCTGATTGGAAGGAGAATGCTTAAAACTTGAATATTGAAAACTAACAAAACACAGAATTCGAGGAAGAAAATCTATCTACCAGAATGTGTATGTACAGGATAGATTTCAATTTAAAATTTACCTTTGTTATGTGAAAAATTGAAATATCCAAATAATTATTTACATCAAGATTGCGATATTGATATCCATTAGACCGGTTTCGTTCTTATTGGAAACACATCAAGTTCTGTCCAGAATTTTTCGCGGAAAGAGCTTGAACCTGGTCACGTCTGCTTCGGAATCTGTTGCTACAACCAATGAGCCACTCTGCTGCAATTAAAAAAATTAGCAATATTATAATGAAATTATATTCGTCCCGAAGGTTCATACTAACCACTGGAAATGAGATACGATATAATCTACGTTGCCGAGCTACATTTTGTAACGGTAGTGATGCTGCTTTGCGTCTAAATAGATACAGTGGGATTGTTGTTATTTTTGAAGCTCGTTAATTTTATTTAAATAAATATTTCAGTCTCCCACGAAATAATTGACTATTTGTTAAATTTACATGTGTGCGAAAGCCGCAAAATGTAGTTTGTGAATACTTAGATGTCGTGCAACCGATTAATGCACTCTAGTAAAATATATGCCAAAATACTACGGGGAAAACCGCATATTTGATTATCATTTCTTCTATATGACTTGTAGTTTCTTTCGTCAGCGATTTTTTCACTCTGCTCTGGTCATCATTATGGACGTTCGAAACGCGCCCGTACGTGTGACTTACGGTAGATTTGCAATGTTGTGTAACTGATTTTACACAAGGTGATCGGCGTTTTGTCAGGTTTTCAAACTTGATTTAAAGGTTTGCTATCGCCACCCGCGCAATTTATGATTATTATATATACGTGAGTGGACAGTTCAAAACATGTTATGCTCATGGTGGCATACAATTTTGTAGCTGGCATTACTTGTCAAGTACAGTGTGTGCGAAACTACTTCGAGTCCATAAATTTGATGTGCGTTGCGATTCAATTCTCGTTGGTTAGTTTGCCTTCGTGCTCTAATGGTGATCATGAAAGGTCGAAACATGTTAGTACGTACATTTGACGGCAGACTTTCTGCGTTGTGCAACTGTTCAAATTCAATGGCATTGGTGTTAATCTGAAACTGGCAATCTTTATATCAATAAGTTTCACTAGCAACAGTATAATCATTGTAAAAGTACAAGGTAAGCGAGACTAATAGAGGTGACAGCCGCATATATAATTTTGCTTTCCATATATATTTAATGCGGTTTGATCCTCGCTAGTCAGTTTGTCGTCGTACTCTGATGAGGATCATGGAAGTTCGAAACGCGTCCGCACGTGCGACTGGCGGTAGTTTTGCTATGTTGTTCGACGACTGATCAAATACAATTGGATTGGTGCTTACTTCAAGCTCGCAAACTTGATTTCAAGAATTGTTACCATCACCCACGCAATCAATTAATGCTGAGTTGTATTGCCCGTGTAATCAATGATTGCTTAAATATTTTATTTGTCTTTTCGTTACATTTTTAAATATTAGAAAAATCGTCGGTGCCGAAATCGGAGTTTTCTCCATCATTTGATCTACCATCTTCACCAATTATGAATTCTGCGGAAATCATGGCCGGGTTTAACGATCATTCTACTGCCACCTCACTGAATTCGCTGAGTTTACAAATTTCGCCTGGATCCTCATGGGCATTCTCGAGTCCTGTAAGTAAATTTTCGCAGGAATCTGGAATTTCGTCATCTTTTAACAGTACTTCATGCCGAAATGTTGACATGCAAACGTTTTCGTCAACACCAGGCATAACAGGATTAAATTTAGCAACACGCACTGACGGCTACTTAGATGAACATGTTTCTAAACCTTTAACTACAAGCGAACAACGTTGTACTTCATCAGATGCTCAAACGGAGCAATTGAAAAAAGACTTTCAAATTAACTCAGGCTTAGCAGATAACACGTTGCCATCATTGCCGCATTGCACAAGTTCCAAAATTTGCAATTCGCTTCCATTAAACAAGTCAGCGAACGAGATGTTACAAACTGAACTAATGAATAGTAGTAAAGCATCGTGGATTTCCGAGTTCTTGAGCTTGCTTAATAGAGACGCAATCAGTGGAAGAAAGAATCCGGAGACACTATCCACGATGGCGAATGATCGTCCGTCATTGATGGATGCCAACAGCCCTACAAATGCTGCTGCGAACCAGGCGGCATTAATACGTCTGCTCACGATGGCAGCCAGTGCGCTGCACGCCACAAAGCCAAATGCATCATCGGGAGCCTTCTGTCATTTATTCAAGCAACCTATCAGCAATTTTATGTCGGCTGATATGATTGATACGAACTCAAAAATACAAAATCAGCAAGATGAAACTGAAAAAACTCCTCTCAGGGAAAATTCAAGCCTTAATGGCAATGAATTGCCTTCAAAATTGGCAGATATTCACCGTCATAATAACGATAACAACATGAACAAATTTGAGAACACAAATAATACTCACAATCGTAATAAAATCAGTTATAATTCGGAAAACACGAAAATAGAAACGAGAGGGAATAATTGGCCATTTGCAGATTTAGCAAAGGTGCAATTGATGAATGCTGAGAACACAGTCTTAAAGAATTCATCTAAAAGTAATAATGAATCGTTGGTCTCAGATTCAGAAGTGATTACACCAGATTGCTTCACGTCAAATAAAATTCCATTTTTAAAACGGCCATATTCGCAACAGTCTTTTATTTCTTCGGAGTTGGCCGCTAAAAAATGCCGATTCTCTCCCACAACTTTGACAGGGGAAAACGAGCAGATTGAAATTGGTAGGAATTGGACGTTTTCTGACGTCGAAAGTGACAGTAGTAATAGTATTGGCAATGTCACGGAAAGGAATACAGTAAAACAAAATGCTTTAACGTGTTTTAAGTTTTCGGACAACACCGAAGCTTCAGATGCCTTTAATCCATTGACCGCATTGTTTCTCAATTCAACAGCAAACCGTAGTTCATCGGGAGAGCTCAGCAATTCATCCGATTTGACGGAGACCCTGTCAGCACTGAAGCTACCAAAGTATTCTAAATCAGCTAAGAATGGAATAAGTAATGGAAGCAGCATCAAAGAAGAAAGCATTGATCCCACCTGCAGATTTAATGAAAATGGTCTACCAATTCTAAATCACAAATTTGTGGCCGATGAACGTCCCCAACTTCAGTCGTTGGTGGGCCCCACGACAAACAACGACGTGGCGACAGTCAAAGCAAAGAATGCAAAACAGGAATTAAATAGAAGTAATCAGAGTTCAATCGGAGCAGAGGATGTGGGTCAACCGCAGTTAACTCCCCCACCGGAGGGCAGCAAAAGATGTACCTTTTGTAATAAGCAATTTACATGCTGCAGTGCACTTCGCATTCACTTTCGCAAGCATTCAGGTAAGTCAGTCAAACTTTGTGAATTATGTGCCAAATTTTGCAAAATAACATATTGTCTAAATCGTTAAATATAACCATGCATACAATCAAATTTTGCAGTAGTTAAATGTTATCGCACTATCCCTTGTGTGGTGATGGTGTGATATTTATTTTAGTTTATGGAATTGTCCTTTGTTTATGCGTGTAATTATTAGCTCGCTTCTATATGTCAGCCTTGGAATCAAATGTTTGCTCTCCTTCCAATAAGTCATTCTTGACGGGACTGAAATTTTTTGTTAATAAATTAGTACGGTTAGTCATTGTACTTAACTATGCACTTAATTGCATACAGCTCTTTCGTTAATTTAAATTCAAATTGAATATTTATAATTAGGCTGGCCGTGTTATTTATGCAGTTTCTTCTCAGGATTAAAATGCAACGCATTGTTTAATACCTTCACTGTATGTTTAATGATGATTTCCGTTGAAACGCTCGTGTGGTAATTCTCTATTTTATGCGTAACCTAAACGTTTATAAGAGGCTTGTTTGACTTTCTCTTTTTAAATATTAATTCGACGTATTTTCCAGTCGTTCTGTTTAATTTCTAAATGACCACAATAGGTGAAACAAATTTATGCCATATATATGTCCTTCCCCTCAATTTATGATTACAACTTTTAGCGCCGAAGAAAATATCTTAAGAGTCAAGTCAAAGGCATATCTGTTTAAAATCAAGGCTACCAAACGAAATCCACCTTCCAAACTAAGCATATTGAAATACAAAGCAACTGACCTTAGCAACTAATGCGTAAAAAAAGAATTAATATATGCATTACACTCTCAGCTCTTCAGTATAAAAATGGAATCGTAGATAAAACGAATACAGAAACAGCCAATCAATCGCCTCGTATGAGCTACAAAATCTTTTTTATACGTCCGTGAGTATAACTGCCTAAATGTTTTGCATTTAAGTTGAATAATTCATTTATAATATAAATTACTTACTCATGAACATATGAACCACAATTGTTTGTTTAATTTGATTAAATTATATAGGCAAACCTGTAATATGATCCATAAATTTTGGAGTCAAGCCTATTTTCTTTGTTAACTTCTGCCTAAAAGCACTTAAGCTCGATGAAAATTCGTTACCTACCAAGAGCACCGTACATGCCAAAATCATAATAAGCGAAGCGTACTTGTAACTTTGACCTAAAAATTCTGTTCATTCATTAATGAAAAGCTTATATTAATATGATAAAATGTAAAGGAAACTGGTAGAAATAAGGACTCCCAAACAGTAAGTTTTTGTATACTTTCAAGTAAGGGAAGATGGCACTCCGCACCAAGCCTACTCTACCACTTGTTGAATAACCGAACTCATTTTTCCTTCTAGAATTTATTAAATGGTACTGGTGAGAGATTTGTTTTTTTAATTCATTAAGACTGACGCATACTATAAAAATAATCAATGATGCCTATGCTAGGGAACAGTGCAGAAATTGGTAAAGTCTCGACTAGACCACGAATATTCTTTCCTTTTTAATACTACAATTTAGATATTTCAAATGGATCGCTAAATTATTGGTTCAAAATACCATCTGAAGTGTTACGGCTGATTAACTTTCATCTGTTAGAGGGATAATCAATGAAAAGAGCTAATTAGACAAAATAAGGAGAAAATAAAATTTGATAGGTTGAACCAGTTGCGTAATATCACGTATTACGTCGCTCTTATTCAAAAATAATACTTTGAGCTGCTTTCGTCAAAATCCGTTGCCAAAATGCAATTTCACTGTTGCAAAATAAATTATTAGCATCTGCGCAATTATTTTTTCATTTGATAACATTTATTTATTCTGGTTTTTGTAATATAAAAAGTGTTAAATGATAATACGATTTGCTCATTTCTGAAAAATATAACTTTGCCGTTTTAATTATTGATCTTTGAGATTTCTAATAAGAATCTCTGATATTACTAACGAAGTCTCGGCAAATTGCCGTAATTGATCGTGCCGGCAGCAAAAAATAGCCACGAAATCTGAGCAAAATTTATTTTGAAATGATTTTAACGGCTTCTTTTCGAATTGCTACAGTCAAGACTGTCTTGTTTCAGTAGTATTCTTTTATCGAGATAATTCGGCTAAACTTATCGATAGCCTTCATAAGTCGCAATATGCCTCACAAGTTTGAAGAGGTATATTGCAACTGATGAAGGCTATCGATTAGTTTATCTGAAATATCTCGGTAAAAGAAAACTACTGGAACAATGAAAGCTGCGTTAGTCAAAACGCAGATCAGGTAATTTCAATTAATCCAGGTTCGCAAAAACAATCTTCATTTAAGGCAGTCTTGCCTTGCGTTTTACATATCTGTTAGTCTAGATAGCGACGATTTTGTGATTTATTTGGTTATTCTCATTAAGCTTTTAGTACGATTAAGAGATACTACGAATTCTATTCGAAGAATACGAGAATATGGTAGGAAAATCACTAATACCTGGACTGGAAATATAATATTCTCTATAGGATCATAGGGCGGCAAATTTCAACTTGTTAATCTTTGTCACGTTTTTAGAACTTGAGACGTTGGCGAAACATTTTTTCAAACAATGTCTAAGATGCAATTATAAACATACACCAAACGTATCTCTTGAAAGTTGTCAATCTGTGTTGCGCAATGCGATCATTTTATTTGAAGTATCTGCGATTTTCTTTCGTGAGTAATATATAAGCTCTAACATTTTCGCAAAGGTCACATTGATCCACATTTCCAATTACGTGTTGAGGTAGTTTTCGTGGTGACTTGGTGCTGATTCGCCCCCTCACTCTGAATGCCCTTACATTGCTCTTACTAATCACTGAAAATGAGGTACGACATGATCAGGGTTGAATGGCCAAATTTTGGTGGGTTATTTGAAGCCTGATGAAGGCACTGTAAACGAGGTACTGAAACGTTGCCAATCCAATAAAATTAGATCGTACCTTATTTTCAGGGGTTAGCATGAATGATGTGGAAGCCTTCAGAGTGAGGCTACGAATCAGCATCCAGGCACCACGAAGACGATCTCTACGCGTACTTGGAAATGAGCATCAATCGGGTCTTTGCGGAACTGATAGTGAAAATCTACCACCCACGATGAGAAAGTCGTGGATAATTCAAACACACCAAAGGTAAGCTTTTTCAATGCACCTACCTGTGAATGTCATACAGATCAATGGATCATGCTGTCATGAAAGTAGTAAAGCAAATTTTAGCACGAAATCTTCAAATATAACCATGGAATTCAAAATAACATGTACTAATATTTGCTAAAAGTTGTGATGCATGGAACAAGATCATTAATTTCAAAATTTTTTATTCAACTCATCATTCATGTACCTATGTCTGAGCAAAGCAAGTTGACTTTTCACAATGATAGGACGGATTTAGTGCTTCAATAGATTTCATATTAGTTTTCAATTGCCTTGACTTTCAGAAATCGTCCATTACATTGATTAATAAATAAATAAAACTGTTGCAATAGTTTTTATTGATCTTGTCAATGAAGCCATCAACTATTAACAGAAGGACGGCAGAGTTTTGTTCGCATTTGAGCTTAACATCTTGACAAAGACGATGTAAAAAAGATTATTTGTTCGTTATCAGTTAAGCCTATGTTTTATTCAGCCTTTTTATCATAGTTATTTTGTAAAATATACATTTTTGGCTATTATTTTAAAACTTAATAAGGCTTTAAGTAGACAAATAACTGTGCATAAGGTTAAACTGCGCATGCCCCGTTTTATTTGTTTTATTATTCTCGTTTGGCAGCCTCATGTAAACTGGAAGAGCAAAATGAGAATTTTAGCAGTGAATGAACTGGTCTCATGTATTTGATTGTAAACTTTTGTATGTATAGTCAAATAGAGTGTGGGAGATGGGAGAAATGGCTCGAGTCGACTGCAAACAATGACCGATGTGTAGCGTGTGCATACCACAAAATTATAATCCGTGTCCCTAAAATTCATGAAATAATAATTCCCCAAAGGATGAAAAATAAAAACGATGATTGTAATAGCGAGAGAGAGAGAGAGAGCACAAGTGTGAGTGATGACATTAATAAAAATAGAGAATGCTGATTAGTGGAGGGACATTGGCGATGATTATTATGATATCTTAGTTGATGTGTGTGTTCTGGCTTTACTGAAGTTAAGGACGTAAAGAAAGCGTGGAGGGTAACAATAAACGAGTAAAATTTGTTCAGAGTATGGATATAAAAAGTTATCAAATATTTTCAGTGCAAACGATTAAAAATAGGAAGATGAGTTGGCAGTGGTGTTTTAGTTTAAAATAATTTGGTGATGGCCGAGTTAAGGCGAAATTCAAACCTGTTAGTGCACTTTCATAGAATGATTATGATAGCTGTAATACTATTGGCGACAATTTTTGTGCAGCGTTTATTGGTGCCTATGAGCAATCAAAAGACAAAATAATTAATTGAGGAATCCTATTTAAACCAGCTTTACATTATACAGGATTAACTTTGTTAAGCGGTGGTAATAAGGACGAATTTTATTGTTTTTTAAAGTACCTATCATGGTGACTTCTTATAATTTAATAATGATTTTATTAATTAAAATTTTTCATATTGATGAAGATGATTGCAATTTAGAGGCCCGTGTCCTATGAACTATTGTGATCCTCTCAACTTTCAAGTCTGTACACGTCTGCGGATAAGAACACCCATTAGGTCTTTAAATCAAGTTTGCGAGCTTGAAGTAAATACCAATCCCATTGTATTTAACCAGTCGCCGAACAACATAACAAAACTACCACCAGTCGCAACGCACTGACGCGTTTCGACCTTCTATGATCATCATCAGAGTACGACGGCAAACTGCCTATCGAGGATCAAACCGCATTGAATATATATACAGTTTGCCGTCGTACTCTGATGATGATCATGGAAGGTCGAAACTCGTCAGTGCGTTGCGACTGGCGTTAGTTTTGTTATGTTGTGCGACGACTGGTTAAATACAATGGGATTGGTGTTTACTTCAAGCTCGCAAACTTGATTTAAAGAATTGTTACCACCACCTACGCAATCAATTATTGTTTAACCCATTAGGTCTATCGGACTTGGAATAATCTATCACGGATTACATTCACTTAACACTAACTCCATGACATACCCAAATCTCCCACTATCTGAGATTGGCATCCATGACGATAAAAGTGATCCTATCCGCCAGCGCTTTCCAAAGTGGAAAATCAGAACGAGAATACGCCGGAATTGTACTCTGGTCTGCAATCAAATTAGAATGCAATTCCAAAAAGATATAAAATACTTGTGTCCTTTGGCTTCCAAATTGCCGCATAAAAGAGAAGGCTTCATTCCGATAGATCAAGTTTAGTGAAAAATGTTTGTTAAGTCAATAAGGCGGATAAAGTTAAGAGCAAAATTGCCCATACAAATAATGACTACGCGACAGAAAAGAAATCGAATACAATTTATCACTAATAGCATACTTAAGGATATACAAAATGTGTTCCAGAAAGTATTAAAATAGATATTCTATAAATAAAACTCGATTTTGTTAAAATCTGTAGCTGAAATTTGTTAGGAATTTTTCAATTTATTTTTATCGGAAGAAGTACTTCCTCCACAATAACATAACTGGTGGACATTCAGGTGAGTAATTCTTTGACCTTGACAATGATGTTAATGGTGTTGGTGATGACAGTGCGATAAAGATAATGCCAATTAAGATACTGATGCTGATGATGGTGATAATTATTAGCATTTGCTGCTAAAGGTCGTTAGACTGCTACTGTTAATAATGATTTCGTTGAGGATTATGATTCTGCTACTGTTACTGAAAACGTATTGTAAATTGTGATGTGGCTTCTGAATAGGATGCTAATAATGCTGTCGTTGCTATTGCTGCTGATTATGATGAGGAAGCGACTGATTTTGCACAGAACAATCATGTTGACAATTATGGTGATGATTCTGCCGAAGATGATGTGGATAGTGATGATAACTATTATGCATTTGCCGATTGTGACGACGACGCTGTTGCTGATGACGATGCCAATGATGATGATCTTGCTGTCGCTGCTTCTGGTGAATGCTATGGAGAAGAGGATAATGATGATGTTTTCGACGACATTGGTAATGGAAATACTGCCGCTGATTATGATGTTAATTATGCTGATGCAGATTATGAGGCGGCTGATTCTGCTCAGGATAATTTTATGGATATTATTGGTGATGATGCTGCCGATGATGATAATTGAAATTGTGATGGTCATTATTATGAATTTGCCGATTTTTATAATAATGCTGGTGCGGATGTTGATAGTAATGATTGTGAATGATGATGAGGTAGCTTTTGTTGATTTTTCTGAATATTATAGGGATGAAGATGATTATAATCGTGCTGCTTCTGCTGCTGATTATTGTGTAACTCAGAACAAAGATTATAAAGTTGATAAACTCTAAACGAATGCATACTTTGTCATTCCACACGTGTGTCTAACCGTTTAAAATGATATTGTGGCGATAACGACAAATCCATCTTATCTTTTAACACTTTAACCAATATAAACTTTACTCGATAGACTAATTCGATGACTTAATAATATTAAAAGAGCTGTGACTCTCTATCCGATAAATTTAGCCACACTAGGTTAAACATTGACTAGATAAATTTAACGGAACTATTCGCGTACAATGCACAATCTATTTTTATAAATGGGAAAAGGAAAATAAATCGTATTTGAAGAAAACGAACTGATCCCAAAGTTCAACCCGAGGCCAAGTTTGCGTGGTTGGGTGGGAAATATCCAATAGCTAAATTTGCAACAGAGAGTCTTATCGAGTAACTGTGGTTATCAAATTTGAGTTTAATCAGTCACTGATGCGAATAGCAAACATTCATGCATTTATGCTTTGAGCATACATCATATTTTAATATGAACTTGACATAATACTCTACTCCTATTCAGACTTGAATTTTGCAAATTGATATGCTTGACAAATCCGTAAACACGCAAGTTAAGGCGCCACCAGCCAGACAAATGTGATCGTCAGCTTCAAGTTAGTTATATGTTTCAGAAAAATGGTTAAAAGTTAATCCAAACTACCCATTTAATTTTAATGTAAAGCTAGGTATCGCTATAAAGCCAAAAGCCGAGCTAACATAATAATTTGAAAGAAATTTGACAAGCAGCATATATTGAAAGCAATTTGGCCGTAAGTTTTATAAGAATAACACAACTGGTGGTTTGGCCTATCAAAAATAATTCTTATTTCAGAACAGAAAGACGAATTTATGCTTACTAACGCGAAGTTAATATTAATTATTTGTTTTTCGGGTGTTCCATGACTTAGATTACAAACTCCTTCAGATTCGTCAAAAATGACCAATGGAAACATATTGGTGGGGATTAAACATTCTGCATTCAATAAAAACAAATATTAATCAATATATTTCTAATTGACAATTACCGACATTATATTAATAAATATTTGTTGTCAATATAAACTAAACATTGCAAAGGATAGGGAATAAAATCATCCGATAGACGGATTTCTTTTTATTGAGCCGTCATGGGTAGAACCTCGATTTGCTTGACTGTCACTATATATATATATATATATATATATATATATATATATATGCATGTATATATATATGATATATTATGTGTGTGTGTGTGTGTGTGTGTTGTTCGTGTAACCTAACTATTGAATAGTTCATTTTGAAAGATATTAGTTTCGAAAATATTCCACAGCTTCTCGTCGTTTTCGTAAACTATTGCGATCTGCAATAAAAATCGAGATTATTCGTTTGACAACTATGCTGTACTATCGTGTACTAAGTAACACTGCAATTATTGCATTTGCCAATTTGAAATGTAATATTGCTATAGCTTTTCACCATTTGGTATCGTTTTATTCACATGTTTACAATAAATACCTCTGTTATTTGCAATTGTGTATTAGTTATTGTTCACCTAATAGAAAATTAGTTCAAAAAGGATCAGTAAGACATATCGAAGGCAGCATCAACGAAACATATAATGTCATGTAAACAGACACTTCGTGTTTACTGGCGATTCAACAGTAGGAGCCGGTACTATGCCCAATAATATATATTTAGTCAAGGAGTGTGGGACAATTGGCCTGTACAACCTATAATACGAACGTGTATTCAAAAAGTAATCAAGTTACATTTCTGTGAGGTCTTCGGCAATGCGACTTCAAAACCTATTAACTTTATGTAGTTTATACCGAGTTTGTAAAGGGTACCAAAACAATGGATTTTAGAGAAGTTAAATTTTACCAAAATTTGGAAATACAACTACTTCTCAACATGTGTTACTCCAACGAGTCAATAAACTCTAGCCTTGATCTACTTCAGTTTTCACATTCCTTGGTACTTATGACATCATTCAATTAAATATCTGATAATTCGATAACGTTTGGTGTGCCGAATTAATATATAGGCAATTTAGTATTAGGCATTGAGAACTTTGTAATAAATTAGGATATATCAAGGTCAACCCGATGATGTCGTCTAATCAAATACCCACAGGCGTCTCGTGCTCACTTACAATTCGTTCATAGGGCTGGCACTATGCCAAAATCCATAATATATTTGGCCAAGAAATGTAAAGACTGATTAAAGCTGCAATCACTTATTTTCATGGAGTGATCAAATCTTCATGAAAAAATTGATTACTTACTTTTAATCAATGTTACGAACTTTATATGAACACCTGACCCATTATGTACTTACATTTGTCAGTACAAACTAGGTATTGTATAGTGTCGAAAAGGCAATTCATCCAGTAGACCGGTTTCGTCTTTATTGTGAGCTCATCACGTACTGTCCAAAATTTGTCGCAATCAGGGCTCAAACCTGGGCACGTCTGCTTCGGAATCTTGTGCTCTAACCACTGAGCCACCCTGCCGCACATTACACACAATTTCCAGTTACATAATAACTAATGTGTCTTGACTTGCCTTTGTCATTAGGTAGACCTTATATAGCATCCATTTAGCCCTAAAATTCCAAATACTTTTATTTCGGATTTTTTAGGTCTATAGTATTGTATATATACGAAAATTCCTTCCATTGGTCCTAAAATCAGGACTTAATTAACCATATGGGATGGTAAAGTTATTGCATTGTAAAATTCGAACAATGCAATAGATGTGGATAAATCAACAAGCAGCAACACAATTTGCAGTTTCTCAATTATAGTGTAGAAATTTTTCAGTAGAAGAGGCAGTAAACCCGATAATTAAGTGAATTATTCTACAAAATGAAAGCAGCATAAAATTTTCTTAAGGAATACGAATGTACTCTCTAAGATTGCCACATACTGTTTGCGTCTAATTTATTAAAAGATACAATCAATTATCTGGGAGAAAATATAAATAAGCACAAATAATTCAAAAAAAGAAAGATGAGTATATATGTATATATATATATATATATATATATATATATATATATATGTTAGAACAAAACTGCTATTTAATACATCACCGTAATTCATTTTACTTATATAAAACGCACTATATGCTAAATATTACACACCAGACCTTCACTTGTTGAAAGAAATTAGTGTGTATTTAGTGTTTAACGTCAAAACATCTGTCCATTTAATTCTTCCTTCGTTTTTAAATAAGTTTTATTTTGTACTTAAATAGAATGGCCGAATAATTTCATAATTCCCTCCCAGTATTGACCAATGTTCTATATCAGAGTGTACACAATGTTTCTTTTCCTAAGCACATTATTTATTTAGTTCTGCCGTGGCACCCTGTACATCAATAATATTTAGCGCGACAGTTATTTTGGCAATTGTGATAACAATTATAACAATTGACCTGTAAAGAGACCTGCTGTTCCGAGTAGACAAAGTCTGCCGGGCGAAACAGTTTTCGAAGAATTGTAATGCTCAGGTGTGCGTTTCGGTTTCCTAATAATCAGATAACAATGCATTGCCAAATCAATCATACGTGATCATTGAGGCGTATGCTTCGTGTCTCTTCCGATAGCACGCTCGCTGCCAAATCTTGCTAGTTTATCTTTTGATTGGTCAATAGACACTACTAAGAAAAAGGTGAACTATCCAAGCGGAAGCGGAATTTTCACGTGTATGCCTGCGTAAAGCATAGCAAATCCCTCCGACAGGTAGTCAGAGGTCCAAATTGGAAACTTCCAAACAAGTATTGGTACAGATACACAGACAAACTGTACGACATGTCTGCAGAAAATACCTATTATGAAAACACATTAGACGTTTCAGAGCAGTTTATTCCATTTGGCGTCCTTAATATGTTTGCATAAGTTTTGTCATATACTGGAGAGAATGCCCTATTCGACTTAATTTCACGTTAGAATATATATATGCCAGGCATATAGCGTGGAGTGCTTTTGCAAGTAGTTGATTTTACCTATCAATTAAAGCATTGCCATGCATCATGTGTCGTGCGATTAGCTCAACGCTAATGAGGTTGTCAACCGAAAGGATTTGTTTTAAGCAAATCTTCCTGTGTATCAATTTACAGATATATGACAGAGCAATTGAAGTCTTTTATTGCATAATTTCACCAAATTCTCAAAAAAGCAATATTCGAAAATAAACTTCTACATAAAAAGTAAAAGACTGAAATTTACAAGATTATTGATTAAATTACAATGAAAATATTAAGCCATGAGGATACAATTCTACTGATGTTCTTCATCCTACTCCATTCAGACGACAAGACTAGAATAACGAATATTAAACAAAATGCTTCATCAATAGAAAATTGAAAGACTGCTTCGATGCGTGCAAGAGAATTGCCGATACCAGGCAACTGAAGCAACTGGAAAAGTTTGCGTCAAATTCAGGACACTACGTCATGAGTTCCGAATAATGCCGATCTACTGGATGAATTTCCTTTCCTCAAATATAAAATTCTTAATTTATACTGAAAAATGTATGTACATAATTGTACAGGTGTTTATATCAAGATCGAAGGCTTCATTTAAATAATAATTATCAACGCGCACGAAACCAATGTTCATTTGATTGGAAAAGTCATTGATAAGAACGATTATGGATATTGCGCAGGATTTCGTGGACGGACAAAAGGAAACTTAATTTAGGATTAAATTAGAATGTAGGCAATTGTGTCAAACGAGCAGGAAACAATGCGCTATAATCTCCTGTTATATAGCATAAGAAAGAGTGTCATTTTAGCTACGATATTATGAATAATATTAAAATGTGTTAATAAGACGAAAACTTTTTTATTCCTTCCTATTCATGAGTCAATTCCTATAATGGCAGCTTTTGGTATATATAGTCGGAATGGTGACGAGCGGCTGAACTAGTATATGGGGTTTCCCCACATCATCATATTTTCATTAAGGTTGCATTGCTGTTTTACTGCATTTCAATATATTTACAGTTTAAGCATAATTTGTACAAGATTCTAATAAAATGTTGTAACGAAAGACATCCAGAAACTTTTGATTTACCGTTTTTTTAATCAAAACTCGGTAAAAGATATAAAACATCTGTAACAGATATATGTATTTAAATTATCAATGGTTCAGCGGGCCATGATAATAAATAATTTAATTAAATTTGCCAGCTTGATATAAATTCCACTGCCATTATATATATATATATATATATATATATATATATATATACATTTGACAGTATAAGCGAAGTATTGTGTAATGTAGAAAAGGAAATTCAATCAGCATACTAGTCTCGCCCTCATTAGGAACCCTCCAAGAGCTGTCAAGAATTTCCCGTTGGCAAAGTTAGATCCTGGGTATTTCTGCATCGGAATCTGTGACTCTAATCACTGAGCCACCCTGTCTCACGCAACAAAAAAATTTCAGTTTTATACTAATTAATATTTTTGGTAAGCCTTTCCTTCAGACCCAGCCTATATGACATCTCTTAAGATCAAAAATTGCAAATGGTAATCAAAGTTCAGCCCAGGGTTATAAAAGAACTAAAGGTATATAATACGTTTCCTCTATTAAACAGATAGATAAGACAACCAAACAATAAATCTCATGTATTACAGTTAAATACTGTTTGTTGCGAAGAACTAATATATATGCAAGTATGTATTAGGTTTTGCGAACCTAGTAACAAATTAGTTCAGTTGTGACCAGAAGGATAAACCAAAGGCAGCATGAACGGAAAGTATAATCTCATGCACATTCGTTTCGTGCTTACTGGGTGAACTTTAGCATAAATTTATATCCATCAGGTTGGTATCATGTACCGACTCGGAAACCATAGTGTTTGTATCCGGTACTCATCGATTTCAAAAAGGTATCAGTTACTAACACAATAGCCATAGTGTTAGTATCCTTTACAGACTCGGTATATATATTATATAGTGTGAGTTAGCATTGAAGTCGTATTGTCGTTGACTTCAGATTATGTTAGCTTCACTATTACAGGTTTACACATTCGTCTAGGAGATTGTACCGTCCTATTATTCCACATTCTTTTACCAAATATATAGTGGTTAAAGGGCGTAATACCGGCTCCTACTGATGAGTCGCCAGTAAGCACGAAACGAATGTGCATGAGATTATACTTTCCGTTCATGCTGCCTTTGGTTTATCCTTCTGGTCACAACTGAACTAATTTGTTACTAGGTTCGCAAAACCTAATACATACTTGAATAAATCTCATGTTTCTATCAATATAAAATTGATAGTTTGCAAAATATAGTTTTGTTAATTATTTAACCGTCTACTGCTCTTATTTCAAAAGTAAATGTGATATTGTATTCGGCTGAACAATCGGTCGAGTTCTGGGTATCAGTTTCGAATTAATGCCTTCTTTTCCATAAATTCCAGATCGGAACATTAATCTATCACGGTAAAATATGCTTAATCATCTCAATTTCAAATTACTACCTGTACTATTGCTGAAGCGCAAACCCGCCAGAAGATAACCTAGCAAAATTTACATTTATTTAAAAAAATTACTTGAACCCTACTCTTCGTTTAGAAAAGATGCATGATGTAAAAGTATGTTCATACACACACACACACACACACACATATATATATATATATATATATATATATATATATATATATATCAAAAACTGATGTAAATATTGCGTTTTCCTACACGAAATTAAAAGTTTGAAATTAAAATGCTAATCTAGGATTTCATCAATGATTGAAATATTTTAATATTTCAATTGCTGTCATTTAGCATAAACAAATATATTTGTTTTATTTTTTTTGCTTCTTCTTTTGCATATGTGTTATCGTCAGTACCAAGCAAATACAATTGCGTTTAATTGTCGCACGTACACGAAAAGTCTATTTTTATTAAAATTCTTACTTTTATTATACCTTTTCTACAGTCGAAATCGGACTCAGAGAAAGAGAGAGCAAAAGAGAGTATTAAATATAGTAAATGTGAAAGCAAGGCTAATTTATCATTAAGCCCTTCAATATACATCATCGCAACTATTGAATCTACTCTACAAACAATTAAATCCATTAAAATAATCGTGGTACAAAGTGGAATAAATTTCATCCTATCATTAATATTGCTTCAACTGATAGTATCTATATTAAGTAAAAGAATATTAAAAGTTGCCATTTGACACATAAATCATACAATCACACATATATTTGTATTCAATTGAAGCTTAATTGAAGGATTTTGTTATAACTACGTTGTCAACATCAATTAAATCTTACAGCAGTAGAGCGATTTCATCATTATTAGGAACTCTTCATTTACTCGCCAAAATTTGTTCGCACGGGACTCAAACATGGGTTCAGGTGCTTTGGTGTATCAGACTCTGGCCACTGCGCCACTTGTGTCGCGCACTATATGCAATTTTAAATGAGTAAAGTTTCAGTATCCAATGTTACTGTGCCCAGGTTCGAGTAACGTTCATGGTAAGTTCTGGACAGTAATTGATGAGTTCCTAAAAAGGTTGAAACTGGTTCACTGAATGGATTGTATTTGGAACCTGGTGCAATATTTTGTTTATACTGAAAAAACGTACGGATAGAACACCGAAAAGTAGACACGAAACACGGCTTGGATTATTAATAATGTATAAATTTTAGCTCAGGTATTTTTGCACAAGGGTAAATCCTGGAACTTACAATTACTCCCCTATATATATATATATACTTGTATATATATATATATATATATATATATATATATATATATATATATATATATATATAATGTTCTTTGTCATATAACTGTTTATTTAAGATTCATTTGCGTAACCGTCGATACATTATGTGGTCATAACAGTCATTTAATTCAAATTCGCAGATTTTTAATTAGCATTATATAACTTACGAATGAGTAGTACTAACGACTGCATTCCTTTAATATACATTGCCGTTTGATTCTCGTTAGTCAGTTTTCTGTTGTTGAATTATACGTTTGTAAATTTAAGAAAGCATATTATATTTATTTTCAATGCTCATCGAGTAATTTTTGGCAGTCTATTATTTAAAAAATTCAAATATATATGATTGCGCAATTGGTGATTCAATTTTTTAAAATCAAGTTTGCGAGCTTGAAATAAACACCAATCCCATTGGCGTTTGTTTCAAGTTCGATAACTTGACTTTGAAAACTTGATTTAATTAAATATCTGTTATTGCTACCTGCACATGGATTTGAACTAGACTGTTATTGGATGCACAATACCTAATTCACAATTGCTATTATGAGTTGAATAATCGAATAAAGCTGATAGCTCAATTTTGCGAATATTTCAATGACTTATTCGACTTTCTTTTTCAAAGCTAGATTTTTCGTAATATTTGAGTGCATTGTTCAATCAATCATGAAAATAATTCCTCTCGAACGTCAGCCTAACTGTGCTGTCACTTTAAGAATTTACCAATACAAATCCTCACTCTTGGGAGAAAGTCGTGAGCTAAATAATGCTTTGATAGGGTAAGCCTATGCTAACCAGTTACCTAACAATTATGACCAATTAGCCAATATGGAAATTCAATTTACTTCATACATTGTAGTAGCAAACCTGTAGGTAAGGTACTTTGCTTGTCTTGAGAAATAGGTTGAGGGGCTTAAGTTCTGTGCAGATTCGGATATAACAGCAAAATTTAAATTAAAAACGAATAAGAATAGAGTACGCCTTTGTCTGGAGTATTATAAACCGACAAACGGGGAAATATATAGAGTTTACGCATAACTCTATAAAAAAGATTAATTTAATCAAATAATGAAGGAAAAATGTCAACGTACACGACTCGCAATATAGCCCAGATGCACTTTTCGATTTAGGCTTCGGACTGGTCATGATCTGGAATGGTTTTAGAAAATATATTTTCCTGTTGCCAATGACGTCCATCTCAACATATAATAAGAATGAAATCCAGTTGCTGGAAAAATTTAACTAATACACAGAATGAAAATGACGATATATCAGCTAAATTAAAGTATTTTCCACACACAGAAACACACACTATCCACACACGCATATATATATATATATATATATATATATATATATATATATATATATATATATATAGAAATAGCTTAAGACTGAAAAAAATAAACATCTAGTCCTTGGAGCCCACGTTAATGGATGAATTAGCAATGATAGACAGATGTGATGGCGAAAATCGAGATGTAGTTCGTTGAATTATGAGCTAAACATTCCATGAATTTCTCAGCATATTTCCATTCTTTACTGGCTTCTTTTTATCCCCATGCTCACTAATTATTGTTACTAGTAGGCCATAATGATACAGATATCACATAAATGTAGGAAAGTGGGACTGAAGTGCAGTACTACACTTGGATTTAGACCAAACGGTTTTTTTGTTCAAATTTTGTAACTTCTTAATATTATCCAGGACTATGGCGGGAATGACTCAAGGTAAGAAATGATTTACTTTGAATAGTACCACATATCAACGCAACGGTTTAGAGTACTCCTGTAGCTATGGAGGAAATAATCAATCAATACAATTCTTTTGGTTAATCATTCCTTCAGTTGTACCCTATTTAGCATCAATTTCGGTTTATATTTTTAATTAAACATCGCCAATCTGAAAGATTGACTTTGAACGCAAGTCGCTACATATCGGCATATTGCAAGCCATGTGTGGCCTCGATGGCGTAGTGGACGAGTTACATGATCCTGAGGCTAATTCCCCTAGTTCAGATTCAGACCAAGGAAATTCCTGCATGTACTTGATGAGTGCCGAATAAGGACGAAATTAGACATTTTGATGAATTGTAATTGCTATTTGGGGCATTGTTTTGTTAACACTGACTGACTAACTATATATGTATATATATATATATATATATATATATATATATATATATTGCATACCATGTCTGACTCCATCTGCGAACGGATGATACGCATGACATTGAATCACGTGGATTCAATTGTGTCCCACAGACGCAGCAATTCTGTCTTAGACGATAGAGTATCCAGTAGGGATGAATTTAGTCCAGTACATGAATTGACCATGGTGTCTCATTCAATATTGATTTTATATCGACAGTTTATTCAATAAGATCCTGCCATAATACTCAGATTATCAATCGTATAAATTCTGGCTTCACTGATGGGAGCAAAATCTGTACAAAACGCGTTTATCAGATAAATATGATGCACCATCTTATGCAATATTTAGTTGATATTATATAGTATAAATGTGATAATTAGTTTATTGATACATAAACTTTGCATAGCATGTCGCTTCATATAATGGCAACTATATGTGGACAAATATGCATATAATTGAATCAAACTATTATTATTTGTTCAAACGTCTAAAATAGTACTGCCACAAAACATTGATTCGTTACTACCTCTTCTATTTGTATTACATATATTTTTATAGGCCAAGCTGTGGCTGGTTAGACTAATCTTTGTTTTTGAGCATCACTATGCAGTGTCATCTCGGAGTAAAACCTAGTTGAATAAACAATACTTATATCCTGTTGTATGCGGAGTATGGTGGTCAACACATGTTGAACCACTACAAGTTTCTCTATCGTCTTTTATATTACAAGCCCACATAGTCTGACTTCTATACTGCAGGACCATTTTGTTCTACTGTAGCTTGTTCACCTAAACCGGCTAGATGATTGGCCCAGTTTCCATGAAGAAGTCAGACCAGATAAACAAAATTGGATTGGCGTTTATTTCTAGCTCGCAAAATTCGCCACCCGCTCAATCAATGATTCTGTGATTGTATACCTTGTAAACATGTAGAGTATGCTGCAAATAGTTGGTGACTGAATATAAACTATGCTGTCTATATTTTCTGTCTGTCACAATTTTTGTTAGACTACTAGAGGTGAGAGCCGCATATCTAATATTTTAATTCTTTACATATTAATTACCATTTGATTTTCTCTTGTAAGTTTTCTGTCGTGCTCTACTGATAATTATGGAAGGTCGAAACGCATACGCACGCACGAAGTCTGGTACATTTGTTGCTGTGTGCTTGGGTGGATACAATGAAATTGCTGTTTATATCAAGCTAATAAACTTCATCTGACGAGTTTTAATCACCACTCACGCTTCTAAATTTGATTCCATCGTACGTCTTATATACATGTGGCAAAACCTAAATAGATAAATTGTTTGTTTTTACATTGTTATTCGACCTTTTTTAGTAAGTTTTCCGTAGTTCTCCGAAGATGATCATGGAAGAGGGAACCGCGTCAGTACGTTAGAAGGACGCTAGTTCTTCTATTTTTCGACTGCTTAGATATTTTGAGATTGTGTTTAGAACGAGCTCGAATGCTTGATTTAAATTATTGCTGTTCCTCGTCAGCGTATTCAATGATTCTAACATATATATTTGGCACAAGATGAAAAACGTTCACATTCGTGACTGTGTAAAAATTCCGCAGCCGACATGACCTGTTAAATACAACGTCTACGAGACTATTAGAAGTGGAAGCCGCATATCTAATATTGATTTCCTCATATATGCATTGCGATTTGATACTCGCTAATCAGTTTTACTTCTTGCTCTGTACATAATAATAGAAAAACAAAACGCGTCAGCACGTATAACTGAAGACAGTATGCTGTTGAACAAAATATTTTTGACGTGCCTCGAAAAGCGTAATTGCTTTTCAATTTAGAATTGTATTTAATCTGTAAATCTCGTGGCAAATTATGGCCAGTACATGATGAGTTCCCAATAACGCCGAAACCGGTCTACTGGATGAATTGCCTTTAATTCACTATACAATTCTTAGTTTACACTGACATATGTAAGTAATTAATGGGTCAGGTGTTTATATCACGACCGCAACCTTGATTATAATAATTGTTATCACCACCCGCGCAACCAATGTTCGTTTAATTATATAAATCTCGTGGCTTTACAGATGAGCTAGAGGCGCTCGGTAAGAATAAAAACAGTTTCCATTTATGCTAACAGGTAGAAATGCCCCAGAGTAGTAGCGCAATCAGAACAATATAGTTACCCTGGTAATTAATTTTTGTTTTATTTATTGCAGATATTTGGAAAAAATAGCTCAATTAGGATCAAAATGATATGCCACTTTGGGCAATGACAAACGGCTTTAATGTTATATATATATATATATATATATATATATATATATATATATATATATATATATATATATATATATATATATAGCTAGTAAATGGCTTGCGTTTTTATGTTGTGTTATGTTTTATTTATTTATAATTTTTTTGAATTCAAGCTTTCAATATATTTCGTAAGCAAATAACAGCTAAACTAGCCTCAGTTAAAATGTTGAAGTCCGGCTAATTTTTTCTGTTCTTAAAGGAGTTCAAAAGGGTTGTATTGCACATTTAACCAGTGAGTCTTACGACTCGACTAGAGGGAAAGGTAAAGAACTCCATTAATTTCATGTTACTTTGAAAAATGCAACAAAGTTTAGCGTCAATCCAACGTATAACCATAATTTCTTTCTAATACTGACGAGCTAACATAATAAAATAAGAGATCATTTTGTAAAAAAAATATATTTTTATGTTCATAATTACATACGTGAATATTTATTGAAATAAAAATCGTGAATGCTCAAAATGTAAAATATTGTTTAATGAATATATTTGAAAATAATTGCTACGGACAAAATTTCTACGTAATGCATATATTTAATGGCTCTGTCTATCTATGAACTGACTGTTATGTAAACATTAATGCAAATCAGGCGATCATTTCAGACATAATAATGTGTTTTTATTTCAGTTGTCTGTCTTCTATAGTTCTTAAAAATAAATATAATTAACATTTCTCTACGCCTGAAATGATCAGTATGATGAGAAAGTAAGTACATCAAAAGACCAGACATACAACGTGCATAAAGCAGAAAAGTTTATTCGATGTATCTTTATGCAAGATTTCATTTTATAAGATAATTTAACCAAAAAATTTCTTTTGGAATGCGAGCGCCTCTAATTCATAGCATTTATCAAATTGGCGAGGACAAAATGCTGTCAGACAGAAGGAATTTATCTTTCTTAATTTCTGCTAGAATATCTTCAGATGAAAAATTAATATATTTTCCAATGAAATATCAAATTTAACATAAAAAAGACATTGAGTTAAATATACAATCGTCCAATTATTTGCACTCAACAACTCCAATTCAGCTTCACCATCCATAATTTCTTTTCTACTTTCTGGTTTCCATTATAAATCCACGGCGACCCACAGTTTTTGAATAGATTTCTGCTTGCTTATTTTTTAGTTATATTTAGAGCAAATGTGATTACAAATACCGATCAAGGCCAAAATCTAGGGATTAAATGGGGCAGCTGATGTACAGAAATAAATTTAATTCTCGTTTTTCAAGAAAATTAGCATATCTAGAAATCCTTTGTGTTGGTACCAGATACCGAATCGGCAACAATAATGTTGGCACCATTTACGAGCTCGGCAAATTTTATGAATAGTGAATTGCCTCTAAATTCCCATTTTTGAAGACTTTATATGAAGTTAATTTAGTTACTGCTTCAATGCACATTCGTATAGGATATTGTACCGTTCAATTGCCACACATGTTTTAATCAAATAATTAGTGGATATAGTGCGTATTAGCGGCTCCTATAGATGAGTCTCCAGTAAGAACGAAACGCATGTGTAAATGATATTATACCTTTCGATCATGCTGCTTTTGGTTTATCCTTCTAAACCTATTTGAACTAATTTGTTACTAGGTTCGCATCACCTAATAAAACAATTTAAAATATGAGTGGTCTCCGCAACAAGGATTATATAACTTAAAGGCAGTAAATTTTTAAAAATATGTGTATTATTGCTATCCAATGGCGAATATTTATTCGCTATTCCATTTGACACACATTTAAACTGTTACATTTCGTCTTAAAGGTGTTAACCACCTTATCTGACAGTCTATGTAAGTTGATCACATCGTATAGGAGATTGTACCGTTCAATTGCCGCACATGTCTTAATAAAATAATTAGTAGATATTGAATTTCTAGTGGTGTTCAAATTTTTATTTAAACTAACTGCCTACTTGGAACCGCATAGAATTCAGTAAGGCAAATTATTTTGATCATATAAATCATGGTTGCGATCTTGGTACAAATACCAGTTCTATTATATAAATACATTTTTCAGTATAAACCAAGCATTGTATAATATTTAAAAGGCAATTCATCATCATCGTCATTATTAGAAACAGCACGTACTGTCCAGAATTTGCCGTGGCCAGAGCTCGAACCTAAGCTCGTATAATTTATTGTAAAATGTTGAAATCAATTTTTCTTCATCCAACTTCATGTTTTAAAACATTAAATTGTACAAAAGACATCATGCTTTGACAAAATAACATTTAAATTCCCTCATTAGAATAAAAAAAATGCAGTAGAAATCGGCTTTGGAAGCAGTGATAATCCTTTTAATGACACTGAAGAGAATGCACCAGGATTAAATCTGCCTACTGATTATGAATGTTCTAAAGCGCAAAATAGTTCTGGTAGATATAATTAATTTATTAATTTAAGCACATTTGCCACAAGTTGTGTTTTATTCCTGTGCGTATTGTGTCAACCCTGAAGATTAGACTGGAAATTCGGTCTCTAAAATTAGGTGAAAGACAATGGAAAATCTTGTTCCTACGTCATTTTCAGCCAATCAGCTAATGAAAGGCTTAAAAAAGAAGGTACAAGTGAGAACCTATCAATTGAGGTCAAAAATTACATCACCTGAAAATGATCAAAATTCAAGATTTTACCGACCTAAGAGTGCTATCAAGTGTCCCACACAAGAAAAATGCGGTCAAGTCCACAACAAGAAGGACAGCACTGCGCAACGAGATTCATCTTTTAATTTAAGCAAAGTTTTGTTTATATTTACAACAGAAACACAAGAAAATCCAAACATTATACCTAAAATCTATATCGCTACAACAAACGACGTGGTTATATAATATATGAGAATATATTGAGCAAAACTAGGTGGTTTGTTTTGTCATAAAGAGCACCCACGAGGTCTTACCTAATGAAATCGCGGAAAAAAGTCATAAGTTAGTGGGCAAATGGAAAGATCATAAAATTTGTGGATTTTTTACATTGTGTTACATGATTCTTAACCAAAAGCTCCAGGTTTAAGATTTCGACCACGAATATTCTATCTACCAGTAACAAATATGATCGAAACCGGGCGAGTAGATTAATTGTTTTTATCATTTTAACTTTTACCGACAATATGCTTTTAACAAAACCATGTTATATATATATATATATATATATATATATATATATATATATATATTCTTATAATTAGGAAAACACAAATGACAAAGTGGATAAAGGCCATTTATTTCGCCCTTTACATAAAACAACAAGCACCTGACCTTAATATTCAAAAGTTTCATCAACATGATATTCTTATCGACTGGCCAAGAATAACAAAATTCAACAACAATCTACTAGTATCCAGCCAAGAACAAACAGGCCCTCGACTAGAATCAACAAACATACAATCGGATTGGCAACAAACTGAAGTGGAAATAACAGAGGCGCATACGATGACAGAAGTCTCCAAACAATGTGAGCGTTTAACACTGCAATCCACACTGGCGCTGTTACCATGTGAAAACGACAACTTTGCGCAACAAGGTGAAACGATCAACTATACTGGGAAAAATAGCACTTGTATATGTAACAGTGAACAATGTGCACAAATGGTTAATTCTCAAGCTATCAAAACAATAATGACCAGATCTCAGACATCACTTTGCAATACTGCGAGAATGACCTTTACATGCAAACACGCATACACACAAACACAAACGCATACACACTCACCAACTAGCCAAAACAAGAAACAGCAGTAAAAACGAGTCAGATTTGTTACCACTAGCATAATCAATTGAAAACCTAAAATGTATAAATATGTATGATTGTATAAGAGATGATTAGTATTCACGAAATAAATGGCCTTTATCCACTTTGTTATTTGTGTTTCCTAATTATAAGAATACTGTGTTAATTAAAAAGGAATGGAATATATATATATATATATATATATATATATATATATATATATATATATATATATATATATATATATATATATATATACTGAGACTACACATTCGGAGGAAAAAAGAATAAACCGCAAATAAAGTTGCAAAAAGTTAACGTTGATGACTGCAAAGAAATTATGCAGAAGAAATTTCAAATGACGTACTAAGCATTTGAGATTACTATAGGTGAAAGCTGCATATCTGAATTTGCGCATCTTATATTTGAATTTCGGTTTTATCCTCCTTCACCAGTTTGCCGTCTTGTTCTGATGATGATCATAGTAGGTCGAAACGCGTCAGTACGTGTGACTGACGGTAGTTTTGCTACGTTATGCAACGAATTAAAAAATAAGTGTTTCGTTTTTATATTAATTTGGTAAACTTGATTCCAAAAGAAAAAATATTTCGATGAACATAATTAATATTCCATATTTTATGCTTCTTATTTTAATAATATATGAATATTGTAATTATAAACAGCTATTGCTTAAAATAGACGTAAAACTAAATCAATAAAATTCAAATTTGTCCAAAAAAAATTAATCTGACTATTTAATTTGATTTAAAAAAGAAATAAATGGCTATGAATGGTCAGTTTTGTCTTAAACAAAGGCTGCGAATTTTCTTATTTATAATTCCTTATTTTTTGATAATGCGCTTATAAAAATCGCTGTATAATCTGTTTGTAATTTCAAAAGTATATTTATTACTCATTGCAAATCTATGGAAACACAGTTGAAATGTATCCAGTTTCAGTAAGCAGTTGTATACGCTTTACATAACAAATGTAAGTTATCACAACTTGAAGAGCCGCGATATAGCGTTTTTATGCATGTGGGACTAAAACACTTACAAGAGAAATTGCCAAATGTCATTGTTTTCTTTAAAGACTATTTAAGCAGAATTATTTATTAATTCAACAGAGATTATATATATATATATATATATATAAAACCAAATATGAACTAAAAATGAATTAGATACCACGAGAAACTAATCCAGCAGACCGGTTTCGTTCTTCCTGGTAGCTACTCAACTACTATCCAGCATTTTCTGCGAACGGGATTCGAACCGGGGCAAACTTGTTCCTGAGATTGCGATTCTACCCACTGTGCCATACCTACCGCATACTACGTGCAGTTTGATGCCATACACCAATTTAAGTACTATGGTTGGCCATTCCTTCAGGTGAAACCTATACGAAATATTCTAACTTATCAAATTCTAGCTAACCAGTCCTATCCTTTCATTATAAAATAGACACTGTGATATTTAGGGAAGATAAAATGATATAAATTCTAATGACAGTATATTGATTGCATATATTTTATTTGCATAATCTAGAAATTACGTAAGCTAGATGTAACAATTCAAAAAGCAGATCAGTCAAGTTCCTATTGGGATCTCCACAAGTACTATCCAGACTCTACCGCGGATGGGTCTCCATCCGGAAGCAAGTCTAAACTGGAAACATAAATTGGTATATGATATACAATTCCTTGTAATATGCGTCATGGGTGACGCACTGGATAGAGTCCTAGTCTCGTCCGCGTCAAATTCTGGGCTACATTTGAAGAATTCCCAATAAAGTGGAAACGGGTCTAAACAAGGAATTGCAAGTTCTCCCTCATGATATATGAACATAATTATAAATCCTGTCATTATACGTCAAATCAATGTAACATTCCCATTTGACATGTTGTCTGTATTATTATAACATATTGGAGGTGGTTAGTTAATACTTTACGTAGTAAGTGATTCAAATAGAATAGAATAGAAGGACAGACTAACCAGAAAACATATTTTGGTATATAATTTCAAATTGCGTGTAGTGCTCGGCGAGGGTGGCGTAGTGGAAAGAGTCTGACTCCAAGGCGTATGTGTCCCGGTGCGAGCCTCGTCTGAGACAAATTTTGTTAGTATTCGAAGTGCTCCCAATAAGTACGAAAACGGAAGACTGGATTAATATATATATATATATATATATATATATATATATATATATATATATATATATATATATATATATAGTGTATAAGCTTAGAGTTGCATAAGATATAAATTACAATTTATGTACTAGACCGGTTTCATAATTATCATGCACTGTTAATTAGAATTCAGCACTCCTGCTGTCGTCAATCATTTTTGCGATCGTTTTACAAAGAATAATGTAACTTTGTCCTCACACCACAGAAGGCACGCATGCTCTGAAAGGTAGCAAATTTTTTTCAAAAATATGATCGATTTCTTCTTTACGGAGAAAATCCTGGCAGTATTTTTTTATAACGGGAGGCAAACTTGTTATGTCCACCTATGTTGGATGGTCCACGTACATGTATGTCGTCAGTGTTTATTATTAGCATATCGTCCAGACGAGACTTAATTATGCCTAATTCTGCAGTTAAACTATTCATTTGAGAATTCAGTCCCTGAATCAACGTTTCCAACCCATCAGAAGCCATTTTAAATGTACCACACATGCTTTATTTTTACTCAATTGTATATAGAATTTTGCTCGCATAACGAGCATCGATTTAATAAAACAAATTTACAAATATTAATTATTTTATGTTCACTTCGGCTCGAAGTCTGATTTTATCATTGAGGTGACTGCTTCAGTCTTATACGGGCGCTTCTGCGAGGAATTTCTGTTGAAATAATGTCTGCCCTAGATAAGACCCTTTGTTCATTACTTGTCTTAAAGGTGGCCATTGCCACATCTTCCCCCCCCCCTCAGGAATCGGCTTTCGCACTCTGCTTAAACGATCCAGTGCAACAGCTCGTGGTCCATCGGGCAGGCTAACAAAAACAGTATTGTGCTCTGTGTCCACCCTCTCCACGCGATACGGCCCATCATTAACAGCCTGCAGTGCCATGGGCTCGACCTTCGCTACCATTACATAGTCGCCGACCTTTAGGCGAGTGCGTGTCGGTTGCCTTGCATAGCCTTGTCGCTGTGTGGCGCCTACATATTCAGTTAACTGTTTTAGTCGTTCCTGAATATCCGCTATGGTGCAGCGCTCATGGGATCCTTGGATTACAGGTTCACCTGGCAGTCTTATGTGTCCTCCATAGACCATGGTCGTTGGAGCGAATCCTGTAGCTGTTGAGACAGTAAAGCGCATGGCCCGCTCGACCAAATGTAATTTGTCTTTCCACGTTCCCGGGCTCTCGTGGCACCAACATCGCAGTACCTCTTTCATCGTCCTATGTGCGCGCTCAGCTGTCGCATTGGTTTGCGGGTGATAAGTGGCTGTGCGGGAATGCTTTATGTCAAGGTCTTTGCACCACTGATTAAATTCTTTCGACTCAAACTGTTCGCCTTGATCGGTAACAATAACTTGTGGTGCACCGAATTGACTGAGCCATCGCTCTTCTAAGCACGTTATAATCTTTTCTGTTGTGATCTTCTTCAGTGGTACAAACTCGACCCATCCGGTAAACTTATCGATCATGAAAAACACATAGGATACGCCGCCGCGAGCTACGGGCAGTGGACCTACCAGGTCGATATGCAGAAACTCGTTCCGTGCAGTGGCATTGAAAGCAATCGGAGTGACCTTTTCTCGTTTTTGTGGTTTACAACGTTGGCATGTAGTGCACTGTTGACAATAGCTACGAATTTCTTTGGACATTCCAGGCCAATACAATCGTGACTGCAATGTCTCAATGAGCCGCCCAGCGCCGGGATGTCCCAACGTTTCATGCCAAAAGGCCATTAATTCTGTTCTTATAGATTCTGGCACAAACCATTGCACTGTTTGTCCTTCTTTCCGCACCAACAGGCCGTTCTGTAGACTCAATGTTTTATATGGTGCAGACACCACTGTCCCTTTTTTTAATTGATTGACTATTTCCTGACATGTAGCATCTCTTCCCTGTTCTTCAGAGACTTTTATAAGCGGCGAAACCCGCACAGCGGAAATTCTGCTGAGCGCATCGGCTGCCGCATTCTCGATTCCTGCTCTATGATGAATTGATATATCGTACTCTTCTAGTTCTTCAATGGCTCGATGTACACGTTTCTTCTCAATACATAGTGATCTCCAATGCACTAGCGCTTTGTGGTCGGTAAAGATGTCCACGTGTCCCCCGATGACAAAATATCTAAACTTCCGTAGCGCCCATTGTACGGCAAGGAATTCCTTTTCTGTGACGGTATAGTTCTGTTCCGCCTTAGTGAGTGTGCGACTTATACATTGCGCAGGACGTCCGTCAGCTTGTAACACCACTCCTATCCCAATATCTGACGCGTCTGTAACAATTGACATATTACCAACCGGGAAAGTCAAAATAGTTGCCTCTATTAATTTCCGCTTGCATAGCACAAACGCTTGTTGAGCCTCCTCCGTCCAACGAAATGGTATCTTGGCACTAGTTAACTGGGATAAGGGTTGCTGCGTAACCGCTGTCTCTGCGAGGTATGGTCTATAGAAATTCACCATACCAATAAACCGGCGCAAATGTTTTCTAGTAGTAGGCACCGGATAATCCCTGATAGGTTGTACATTCGAATCTAACGGCATGCATCCGTCCGCTGAGACTAAGTGCCCCAAGAACCGCACTTCTTGACCTATCTGAACCTTTTCTGGATTAAAATGTAATCGCCATTCTGCAGCTTTGGCCAACATCTTTTGAAGTCTAACACGTAATTTGTTTTCAGTAGTGTCCCATATCAAAACATCGTTCACGTAAGCCGTTGTACAAGTTATTTCAGACACGAACGAGTCCATCATTCTTTGGAACACTTTCGGTGCGTTTTTAAGGCCAAATGGTACCCGGGTGAATTGTAAATGACCTTGGGGTACTTGTACCGCTAACTTCCATCGGTCTTCGGGCCGCACGCCTATTTGCCAAAATCCCTGTTTAAGATCAAGCACGGCAAACCATTTGCATCCCGCTAGCTGTTAGAACAGATCACGCAGAGCCGGCATGGGATACGGGTCCGGTTTAGTTACTGAGTTCAATTCCCTAAAATCAGCCGCCGGTCGGAGCGAACCATCCTTTTTCGTAACGTAAACCATCGGAGCTCGAAAAACAGATGATGACGGTTCAAGAATGCCGGCTTCTATCATTTCTTGGGTTGCTCGAGTCACTGCTGCTAATTTCTTTAGAGGAGCACCATATAAATTTGGTGGTTCGTATCCTTCATTTAGTTCTAGTCATAGTTTAAAGTGGTCGACCGTTGGCCCTGGACCTTCGCTGCAATCAGGCAGTTGAAATATAATGTTATATTGGGTTCGAAGATTCTTCCAACACCCGGGCAGACAACTGGTCTCCTCCTGCACCTTAGGGGTACATATAGACTTTATTGAACTTATTCCCTCAGGCCGCGATAGGCATACACGTTTATTTGACAGTCTATCGTCTTAACCCATTTTCTAATGAAATCAAGTCCCAATAAGGGCGTTTGCGTATTCGAAACAACAAAAGACATATGATAGACATTTTCATTTATTAAAAACTTCGTGTCCCACTCGCCCACAGCCACCATCGATGCGCCCGATGCCTGACATAAACTTCCTTTCGTAGGTTTTACATTGTTCAATGGCCAAGTCAATGGTAGTACCGACACATCAGCTCCAGTATCCAATTGCATTATTACTGGCTGTCCGTTGAAGAGTTCTAAAAATTTAACTTTAATGAAAATTCTTACATTTGGCAATGTTTCCCACACTTCCTTTTCTTCAAAGGCCATCTGGTTCGGACCACTTTTTTGTTTGTTCTGCTGGTCTTCATTCGATCTACCCGTCGGAGCCACCAAAGGATTAATATTTGTGCCCTGCTCTCACCCACTTTTATTTGTGAGATTGTAAACCCTGTTACCACACTGCACTGGCCGTTCTCGAGGAGCAGTACATGGGTTTTGCTGACGCTTATACGCCGTATTCGTCGGAGCTGGAGTCCTTATATACTGACTTTACTTCCAGGCCACTGGCTGATGCCTTCTGTCGCGGAATTGATTATTATGCCGTGAAGAATTCCAGTACGGTATGTCGCTCCTGCCAGATGTTGTAACTGGACCCATGCGTGCAGATGCAGCTGCCACTTTGTTTGTCATTATGGCCGAAATTTGAAGAGCCTGAAGTCTCTCTTCAAGGCCTCCCTGGGCGCTGGATATTTCACCGTATCTGGTAGGATCCAGCAGCATGAACATGATGGCCTCATGTGGTTGCAAGCCGGGTAAAGACTCGGTAAGCTTCGAGAACCACCGCTTGATACGTGCCCTAGATAAGACCCTTTGTTTATTATTTGTCTTAAAGGTGGCTATTGCCACAAAACTGTCAACCATAAGGAAACTTTAGTGCCTTCATTTTATTAACAACAAATGGCCTACACTTTTAACAAATTTCTACGTATAGGTGTTAATGCAGCCAAAATTTGAATAGATAGTGGAGGTGTGAGAAACCTGGCCTTCTTATATCTATTTCTATTATCTGATTAGGCAGTTGGGCAATTGTAACAGCATTTCCACATTTTATGTAGCGAAGCAGCAGTGAGATTTTAATTGCGATGCTATTCTGCAATCCGAATCCGTCCTTACCGCACTTCAGTAATGCGTAATTTGTCACCCCTTTTTATAACTTTATAATTTCAAATTTTACGTATATATTCATTAAATAATAAAGATGATTAACTTTTTTGTGTAATCCCCGTGATCACGCATTTAATTAATTCGCCTAAATAAGCAAAGCTGGCATTTGTATAATGAATTTATAGGGTTCTTTGAAAGCCTCCCAGAAAGTTTGATTAACAGAAATAAAAGTTAAACGTAAAGAATTGCGTTAACATCGATGTACTCATTTTGATGATCTGTAACATTTATTGAAGCCCTCTAACTTTATAATCGAGAAACAAACACGAATATATTCCCCCGTGTAGTAGACTGTAATTCCGTCGTAAAGTCCATCCCCTCCTCAACGTGGTACGACGGTGTCAACCATGTCTCGATGGCCGATCGTACATGGGCTAACGGGGATATGGCGGTGGTGTCACCAGGGCGTGGTGGATTTCCGAC